>JBCAUA010454220.1:0-11419 GCA_038406235.1 Peronia verruculata | reverse complement strand
CCCCCCTCCCCCCCCCCCCCCCCCCCCCCCCCCCCCCCCCCCCCTCCTCTTTGATAATGTCCAGTTGTTTTTTCTATTTTTAATTGAAGGGTTTCAAGGCAAAATGTGACAAAGGCCATTTTTGAACATTTTTAGTTATACCCCTCTATACTGGGAATGGTGATAGTGCTATATTGTAAGGACTTTGCTTTTCACCAAACGCAGCTTATCCTTCCCGAAGGTCTTAAAAAATTCTAGCTCTAAATGATAAATTACTAACTACAGGAGAGCAAATTGTCATTTTTCTCTAAACAGCGATTTTGGATATGGCTCATTTTGCTCTGAAACCCTTCTATTGAAGTACTGGTTATCATTATTATGTGTTAACATGTTTTGTAGTCGCATGTCCCAGTGAAAAACAAAAAGAAGGAAAGGAAATGTTCAGATTTTGGGTCCACATGTTAGATCATTCCGTCTTGTATCATCTGCCTTATTAGCCCTGACCTGTGACAGAACTCAGCTAGGAGAGCTTTTGTTTCGTGCCTGTGCACTCAGTGGGAGTTTTCACATCAGAAATTACCTGAGCTGAGTCTTGTGTCCAAGTTTTGTCTCCAGTCTCCATGTAAAGCCCATGTTTTTGTTCTTTGTGAGAGATGGAAATGTAATATTTGTTTACCTTCTTGGGACAGAAAAATTCTTTCACACATTTTCCTCCTTGGAAGTGTTCATGTTTTCTTTCATGTAATGAGCATATTTTCTTCCCAATAATGGTTTAAGTTTTTATCCTCTGGTTTGCATCTGTTTTCATCCTTGTCGTTCTATTCATTTTGTAACCTTGTAACGAAGTATATTTGTCTCGCAGCCAGTCGAAATGAGACGTATGTCAATTTTTCACCATATGGGGTTTTTGGTATCATGTGAAAGCTCATTTCATACCTTTTCGGGTGGTAAAAAAAGTTTTGAGCTAGCTTTGTTCTAGCCAGAGATATTGGAGTTTAAAGAGACAAGGGAGGACCTTCCGACAATGACTGAAAACCAGAGAAAATCGAGTTTAAATGAATGGTTAAACTCATAAATCTACATAGCCTATCTCACAACAACCTGATTATAATGAAAAAATATTTATAAATTGGGGATTAGACCGATATTGTCTTGTTCAGAAATTAATGTACTTGCGATTTTTGCAATCAAAAATAAATTTGACATTTGACCCCCTCATCTCATTGAAAGCCCTATTTCTCGGATCTCACCCAGCATCTTACGTCTCATATTGACTGGCCGCGAGACATTTTCTTCCTCATTTTAGGGTGTTTTCTCACTTTCTCTAATGATTTTAAATTCCTTTTTAGAAATGGAAAGAATCTTTTATTAATGGAGGTATGTGTTTTTGTATTGTTCATCATTCCACGTAACTGATATATGGTGTATACTTTGTTTTCAGGCAGCCATCTCAGTGTCAGAGGAGAATGCCTGGCAGGATCCAGAATCCCCAGGAAATCGTTTACATGCAAGAGTCGGCAGTCTTAATTCCGGAAGAGTCGGTAGTCTTGGTTCCAGAAGAGCCTATGTATGAAAGCCAATCAGAATGTCACCCATGTCCGCATCAAAAGAAGTCCACACGATCCAGAAGCACATCCCCTATTGTCACATGGGAGGGACCAAACTCTGGCAAACATAAGAGAATTGACCAGTTCATATCTTCACCCAGCCACAAGAGAGTAAAGGACCACAGTCATCATGTTCGCTATGAGTCATCCTCAGATGTCAGTCACATTGCGTCCCTGCCCAAGTTTGACGAGGAACTAACCCCAGCAGACAGTGATGGAATGTGTCATGAACTTCAAAGAGGTATGCACTTATTTGTTACCCGAGCACACTGTAAAACCTTGAATAAATGGTTTGCTGAAAATGAAGTTATTCTTATGCACACGGATTTCTATATTTTTAAACTGCAGCTTTTCCATAATTTAAAACATCATTTTTGTGTATTTGTCATTTATAGAGACATTGAAAGTTGAAAATTTATCTAAGAGAACTTCCAACTGCAAGGAAACATTTTTTTTTTTTTTCACATTTGTATGTTTAAGGATCAGTGACTGGCTCAAACTCCAGGTAGTATCAAAGCAAAATTATCTGATGTAAACAGAGACAGAGATAAAACAGTTTGCAGAGATATTTGTTGTTTATATATTTTTATGTGTTTCTCTGGTCTCCTGACACAGTTAAATCAAGTTTTGGCACAGAATGCCGTGAGGACATTTTCACATCTCAAGATATCTCAACTGCACCAAAGACACCTCCAGTGGAGGTCAAGCTATATCAGTCCCTACCCCACCCAAAGAAAAGCAGTTTCTTGAAGAAAGAGAAGGTTGAGAGGAAATTGTCATGCAGTCCCATCAAGGAACCACCAGTATCTCCAAACAGCAGAAATAAGAAGAGAAATGGTGTTAGTGACTCAAAAAGAGAGCAAAAATTAGCTGTCCAGCAACAAGATGGAAAAAGGCACAATACGGTTTGTTCTCCGATTCCAAAGTCATCAGAACCGTTAGAGAGAAAGAACTCAGCCATAGAAAAGGAGAGCCCAACGTCTGTTTCACAACGAAAACCTCTCAGTTCTAGGGAAAATGTCAGAATGGACAGAGGAAATGGAATAGCTACAGATGTAAAGCAGTCACCTCAGTGTAAAAAGATGGATTGTTCCACAGAGAAAGAGTCTCCTCAGTCCAGGCAGAGGGAAGGACAAAAGCAAATCAATGAGCAGTCAGTTTATGAAAGCTGTCATCCACACCACCATGCCATCCAGGCAGCAGGATCAGACATGGCAGATAGCAAATCTGAAACAGATGGAATCTGTCCTCAACAGAGTCAGGCTGCACAATCCAGGTTCTCACTGAGCAACGTTGAAAAACTTCTAGGATACAACAACTCTTTAGGCAATCCAAACAAATATTCATCGTGCCTTTCAAATGAACAGGTCAGTTGTGGGGAGAACCCGTCATCAGTGAGGGGTCTACCATTTGAGATCGACCCGATTTTTGTCCACCATATAGCAGTTAGAGATGCCTTGGCCCAACCTAACATGTGCATAAACAAAAAGATCCAGCTTCCAATCTCAGGTTTTGACCATTGCCTGCAGCATTGGGGCGGCATTTCCATCGCCCCACCCACTGTAGACAATTTACCTGAAGATGTGTCAGTGTACTTGGCAAGGCAGTGGCCGCTGAGATCAAACCCAAACCTATATTTCAATAACAACCAGTCAGGGGACGGTCAATCAGAACCTGAGGCTGAAAAGAAAGGTGAGAAAAGTGGAGAAAAAAATCAGAAACATCCACTGAAGAGTCATGATGTTAGTGAGCAGTACAAAACTAGAAATTGTCAGATCAGGGGTGGGGATGGTTATGTCCAGAAAACAGAGAGAAAAAAGTCTCCTGTCAAATGTGTGGAGGATTATGTCGGACAGAAAGATTTTAATGATTCCTGGGATAGTGGTGGACAGAAACAATCTGACAGTAAGAGAAGATACATAGAGAGATCTCGACAGCAGAGTGACAGTCATGAAATGAAATGTCAAAGTTCAGATAAAGACTGCCCTAGAACTAAAGAGTGCAGTGATCTTAGAGATCCGTCTCTACTGGCTGCATCAGACATGAAGCTTGAAAACAAAACTAGGCCTAGAACAGAAATCACGGAATATCCAGATAGTGCGAAAGTAGATCATTTTCTCCAGGAAAAAACTGAAAAGCTGAGACAAAGTTCAAAAGGTATGAAACAGCAAGCTGTGAAATTTCATAGCGAAGTCCCATCAGATGGGAGCAGTGAGAGAAATGCTAAAGATGGACGGCCGTACTTTTATGTTGAGGCTGCAGAGTCAAAAACTGATGCCATCGGGGAGGAAGACTCAAAACCAGTGAAACGGGAGGGACAAGAGGTGAAAGATGTTCCAGTAATTGCACCAATCCCGTCAAAGCCTTTTACATCAACCAAAGGCCCATCACTGTATAAACATTTGTCGCAGATTCACTTCTCAGAGAAAACAGGTCGCTACGAATGGGTTTCACGGCCAGAATTCACCACATCAGATGGTAAAGTGAGAGAAGTAAATGCTGACAAATCAGCCAACTGCGCATCAGATCAGGAAAAATGTGGCAGTAATTTGCTCAGGGCAAAGTCAGTTGATGAACAAGACAGTGGTCAAATAAAAACAAAGTCTGACCATGGAAGAGATTCTGGTCAGTATAAACACCAAAACCATTTCTGTGACTCAGATCATCATATAGTCACTGAGAACATCCATTGTGCGAGACACGAGGGCAGATCACTTGATCGTTTTGGAGACAAACGAGGTAAGAGATACTCAAGTCACCATTCTGCCTATGACGCCACCGCTGACAACAAAGTTGATGAGCGTCACAGACACAGCCAATCACCAGGCAGGACACATGAAAGATCCAGCAGGAGGATATCCAACCCAGTCTCTTGTAAGTCCAACAACAATAGCAACAGTGATGGTTCCTTTGCCCTTGACCATAGTCCAAGCACCACTGGTCAGTTAGATAAGAGCAGCAACAACAACAGCACTCGTTTGCCTGCCTGCCAGAGTTGCCTGCCTGGTGAAGCTAACTTAGATGAATGTTGTCTGAGAAGCTGTTTGTCACATCAGCCCAGTCACAACCTCGATCCTGTGGTGAAAAGACTTAATTTTGATGATACAGATTTTGATGAAACTGTGGATGAAACTGAACAGAGCGGCAATAATCTCCATCAACAAGGAATGACAAATGCATCCTGCAGTGATGGACTACAGAATAGTGATCAGGATACGGGAATATGTAATTCAGGTTATAGCCAAACACCAGTGGACACTGAAAAGACAGAAAATCTTCCTAGTGCCATCAAAGATGATGAGAAGGAAGCTGACTCTGATTATGAGACAAAAACCACCAATGATGTGGAAAGTCAAGAACTTGTCAACTCTTTTACCAGCACGACTCCCTTGCCAAGAACTGAGTCCACATCTTCTCAAAATTTTGGTAGGTGTGAAAAGGACCTGCGAATATCTGGCAAAGCTAGTGAGCACTGCAGCACTACACATCACCAACAAGGCTTCATACCTGTATGCACATGTACTTTTCTGGATAAGGATCAGATATGTCAAAAGTCCAAAAGCCCTAATAATTCATGTCTTGCCCATGCAGAGCCAGAGCAATATCGATCAGCGGATTGTCAGAGTGTAGATGAAAGATCAAGTATCCAGCCTGATAGTAACATCTGCATTGCTGTCATAGAAGAGCGAACACACCCTGGCCCCATCACTGATGGAGACATTGAAGCTGAGCTGGACACAGTGGGACGTGAATCTGCTCAGTCTGGGAGGTCAGAGTGTCACAGCTCCCCTCACTGCTGGCCCAGGAGTTTGCCAGAATATTTCCAGGATATCTCCACTCTGCTGGTCAGCCCTGAGGAGGAGGATGAACTTTTTGAGATCATAGATCATGATCAATCACAAGATCATGGTGTCCAGTCACAGATGGAGTCTGTCAAGATTGAGGATGTTGACAAAAAAGCAGATGATCATGATAGAATACCACAGAAAGACTTGGTTACTGGCAAAACATCAGTGATGGCAGATAAACTATGCCATGAATTACTTGAAGGACAATTAATCTCCCCATACTGGATGAAAGCAAACAACTGTGATAAAAACTTGCCTGTATATTATACAGATAGTGAAAGTAAATCTGTGATAAATAAACCTGTTAACCCAAGTGTTGATTCCTACATCAAGTGCATCATTCCTGACAAAGTTGCCTGTGTTCATCACCTCAACATTGCCTCACAAATACCACCAGAGAGTCTGTTAGAGAATACTCGAGATAGCAATACATCCACTCTCTCCCAGCATTCCAGTGTTTCTGCCGCCAAGACTCCTGCCTGGGTATACCAGGGATCGTATGAAGAAGCTGCTGATCAGTTTAACGAGAAACTCTCATCTTTTCTTGAGGATCCAGAGGAAGAACGCAGCATGGTAAGATTGTCAAATATCTCTTTATGACAAAGTTCATTTCGGGCAAAACTTTCATGGATAATTTTGTTCTCAAATATCTATGAGCAGATAACATTTCAAGGTTTTTATTTTCTGAGTTCCATTTGTTTCTTTTTACAATTGAATACTTAATTCTTTTCAGCAAGTAATGTCCAGAATCGCTTAAGACTTTTTGTTCTACATGTATTATAATAAAAATGTATTATAATAAAAATCAAAAATGTTGTAGCAGAATTTTACTTATCAGCAAAAAGACAAAACACAAAAAAAGACCAAGACAATACCTTTTCACTGTCACATTTGATCTCTCTCAGGGATAACAAACTTTCAACTTTAGTAAAAATTTCGACTTTTTGGTTTTCACCGAGTTTCCTACTTTTGGCCAACCAACTGCCAACTTGTACTGTAGGCCTACTGAATCCACACAGGGCAATCAGGGTTTTATAATAATTTGTGATAGAGATTCTGCATGATGAGAGTGAAACCGGGAGAATGAAAGAGTTATCCTCATACCTTGGACAATTTTCATGGCAGCTGTCTGAAGATTGAGATCAAAGTTCACAGCGTGTAATTCCTCACACCCCACAACATGCAGTCGAGTGTTCACATGATGGTTGTTGGTGGTAAATCTGCATATCAGAGTACTGACAAGAACTGATAATGTGCCCTTGATCTTGGAATAGTGTATGTAAGAGAGCAGCTGTTCGTGATCTAGAAAATAGATCTGGTCTACTTGTGCTTGATGATTATGATGACAACACTGCCTGCAGGATCTTTTTAATTTTAGTTCTTGGAAATCAACCAGCTGTGTAATTTTGTAGCCCCATCCCAGGGTCTTGTGAAAACTTATAAAATTCTTCTAAAAACAATGAAAATTGCTAGCATGAAAGCCCTAGATAAAATATGGGGCGCAAAATGTTCCGACTTTTTTGTGACAACTGTTTGACATCCCTGTTGACTTTGTAGAATGCATATATGAGAGAAATTGTACTTTAATAAGACTAAATTACCTTTGAAACCTTTGGAAATAGAGAGAGAAGAAATCCTTTGTGAGGAAGTTTTACTTGTTTAGATATAGAAGAAAAATACTATGAAAAAAAGCTCACAGAAGCAGACACCTTGCTGTAACAGGTTTATCACATTTTTGCTGTTTTGCTATCTTGCAAATGTGTTAGCTTCAAGCTTGATGAAGTTAGAATGATGCCTATGTGAATATACGTGTTCTTGTTTCATTCCTCAGCAAGCAGTGCCCATGTCACCAGCCACCAAACTCTATAGGCTACTAGTGCAATCACAAGAAATGATTCGTTCTCTAGAAAAATCGTCAGCCATACCTGCAGGAATTGAGTCAAAGGTGATGCACTAAGTAAATGTTCAGGAGTTAAGTTTGATACAAATCAGGAATTTTCAATAATTATTTCATGGCAATATCTTTTTTTTTTTTTTTTAGAGCTTGGATCATTGAAAAAGGGCATGTCAGAGTAGAATATAGTTTGGGAAAGAAATAGGCATGTTAAAATTTTAAAGAAAGTGGGGAAGGAATAAATACAAAAGATATAAGGTGCCGTCTACTGGGGCCTAGCTGCGCTGCCCCCTCCCCCCCCCCCCCCCATAACTGCAAATAGACGCTCCCATGTGTGAAATTGTTTCGCCTTTACTATGTAGTGCAACTTTTTTTTAATTGCCAGTGCTTCCTCATTGCAATACTAGGCCCAGATAGACACTCCGAACATATATTGATAATCTATGATTACTCATCATATAGTGACAATGTTACTGAGTAAATCTATATTTTTCTCTGTAGATCTCCTATGCAGGTATTTTCCATTTTAATAATAATGAACTTTGTCATTTATTGTAAGCCAAATATTTATATTGTTGAGTTAATTCTTATTTCCTGGAACAAAATTTGCAACATCCAAATATCATGGTTTGGAAATATTCAACAAATTTGTACTGTTTGTCATCATGGTACTCACAATATTGATTAGCTATAGACAGTCTACACCACAAAATTAATTAAACAGACCCAGTAAGACAACATTAGTCTTGCGCCCAGGGCAAATGAGTCGTAAGTCGCGTCAGGTGAGTTCAAGTCACAGCCGTTTTTTACCGTTTTTCACTATTTTCCAACTATGGTATCAAAATATTTCTTTTTTTTTTTTTTCAGATTAGAAAAAAGTTAAATTGACGTATTGTGAAGAAAAAAACAAAAATTTAGTATCTTAGTTGGAAAGTAGTTAAAAACAACCAAAAACAGCCGTATATCTTCCTTGCCCGGGGCGACTTCCGACCCATTTGCCCTGGTCGCAAGACATTTTTATCTGTTTCAGATTTTGTTACAAACTAATATACTTCTCTTTTGTAGGCCGTGATGCCGTCCACTCAGTGATACTGCTGTTGGTCTTTTTGGAGATTTCAGCCAAGAGGTTGGCATGTCCACTGCTCCAGCTGGAACATCCCCATTCTTTGCAAGAAACATCCTTTGTCAGACACATCAGACATCTGAGATCTGAATGAAGAGTCGCTCCCCACCCCAGGAGTTGTGACATGGTTTTGTTGTAGAGACACCCTCGCACTTTCATTGCTAGCGTATTCATGCCCAGAACAAACTCTGTCTTGTGCTGGCTCACTTTCGAAGGAGCAGATTTTGTATGCATGTATATATATATACAAAATGGCCCTTTTTACTCATATATAGAGATATATAGATATATATATATATGTAATATATGTATATGCAAATACAATGACCATAATCAGCTTTATTTTTCTTGTATAATATTGTATATGAATGAAGTATGGTTGGATAATTACTATCCATGAGGTGTGCCTGCCTGAGTGAACATTCCAGATATGGATATCGCTTTTTTTTAGACATTTTTTTTTCTAGAATACTCCTTTTCACACGTGTTTTAAAAAATATGTAAGGAATAGAAAAGTTCAGATGATTTGAAGTGATATTTTTGCTGAGAAGAAATGAACTGAAATTTTAATTTAAGAGAAATGGACATTTCAAGTTTTTTTTTTTGAAAAAGGCAATGTTAGAAAATAATAGTAACATGTTTGTGAATTGTTTTACTCGCTAATCATCGCTCTTTATTGCAACCAACAGTTTTATGAAACAATTATGCTCATTCTTCATCATCTGATACACTGCCTGATATCATCATGTACATCTACAGAAGATCATTTCAACAGAGGTTTCATCAGTGGGAAAATGAAACATGACTTCAGGAGTGAGACGTACGATTTGTTTATCAAACATGTTTTATCTTCAGTGAATATTTTATACAAATGATGTTTTCAGCAGTTGAGATGGCTTTACAGCAAGTCTTTAGATGGTTTTATGCTCATCTTCATTGTGCAAACTTCTTTTGAAGTTCAGGAGATCAGATGGTTGAAAAATACAGCAAAACGTTTTATCTCTTGTGTATCTGTGATTGTGTGTAAGTCATTTGTATTGTCTGGTCAACATGAGAAAGTCTAGTACTGTCTGAGTACTGTCTGTACCAATAATGCCTTTCAATGATAGAAATGGCTGTAATAAATGAATCAATGAAATACAAGTGTTTTTTTTTTTAATTTTGTGGTCCAGGTGGTTTCAATCACTCTTCATCTGTTCTCATTTCTAGCGAATTCTCCTCCCTCTCCTCAGTTCTTCGATAAACACAAGGATGATATTTAATATATACAGACATTTTAAGTATCATCATCGAACATGATAAATTAATGTAAGTATCAGAGTCAACATTGTTTTGTTTTTTTTTTGTTCCATCATCTGATCTCAGAAATGTATTTATTTATTGTCGCCAATATTTCTCTCCCTCTTTCTCACTCTATTTCTCTCATTCATTCTATTTCTCAGTTTTTGTTTTGTTTTTTTCTCACACATCCATTTTTAAAATATTTTTTTCTCTGTTCTGTTTCACCTTCTTTTTGACTTTATAAATCTCAGACTTTTCACATTTCACTTACTCTCTCATCTTTGTACAACTTTTGACTCACTCCATCGCTCACTCACTCTCTTGCTCATACTAACGCCTTCTAATTATGTCTCATGGCCAGATGAAATGAGACTTAAGTCACTGGGCTAGAACAGAGAAATTGGGCTTTGGGTGTGATGATGGGGGTCAGACATCGAATTTTTTTTTTAATTCCAGAAATCAAAAGTACATTCATTTCTGAACTAGACAATATTGGTCTAACCCTTGATACATAAATGTTTCTTCTTTACAGTCGGGTTTTTTTTTAATTATGTAGATTTATTTGTTTGACCATTCATTTATTCTCGATTTCCTCTTAATTGCAGTCACTGGTGGGGGTCCCACCTTGTCTCTTTAAACTGCAATATCTCAGGCTGAGAAAAAGCTAGCTCAAAACATTCTTCACCACCTGAAAGGGTATGAAATAGGCTTTCAGGTGATACCAAAAACCTATTATAGTAAAAAATCGACATGTCTCATTTTGACTGGCTGCGAGACATGTATATGAGAGACTACCATAGCATAAAGATGTCAATACAGACCACAGTCAGCTGTGCTGAAAAAAAATGTTACTGAATTAACTTCTGTTCTGTAGTTCATTTGGCAGTCTAAATGCAATAAAAAAGAAGAAATATTGACAGAAATTTTGCAGGCAATAGTGAGGTGTCTGTGTGTAACGGATCCATCAACAAATCTAGGAATGTATTCTCTGGGTTTGCAGGTTCTATTTTATATACATGTATTTATGCAACAACATAAGCAATGTTGATAACAAAAAGAACATTAGGGTTGTCTAAAATCATCACAAATTATTTCAAAGTGAGATTCACAGTAAACAAAAAACAGAATACATCGCAGTGTTTGCGCAAATACATACACATTTGTGTGATATACTCCTGCCCCACATTTTATTTGCATTGTCACATGCATTTTTCACACATGGATAATGACATAGTGTCAGGAACAATCTTGTGGGTGACAACACTCAGTAGATCTATATCGATAGCCAGATGTCCAGTGCATGAGTGATTGGCTCACGCTATGCCTTAGCAAGCTCCGTCATGAACCACAGTGAGACTCTCACCAGCTCTGCGAAACATAAGGTGGAAAAATTGAGGGGGGGGGCAGGGAGGGAGGAGAGATCTTGTGAGCTCAGAAGAATTATATGTACACATACATATACACATAAATACTTATTTACACACACAAGAGGGGGGGGGGGAAGTTGTCAGAAGAAGTGCATGTAAATATACCCAACACATCAAACATATCTACACACACAGTTCATCCACCCATCCATCCATCAATCCTTACATCACACATACATATTGATAGGCTACATACATACATACATACATACATACATACATACATACATACATACATACATACATACATACATACATAC
>JBCAUA010454110.1:0-17525 GCA_038406235.1 Peronia verruculata | reverse complement strand
CATTGGTAGTTGGTTTAGGTTTTTTCTTTCAATTTGAGAGAGAGAGAGAGATAGAGAGAGAGAGAGAGAGAGAGAGAGAGAGAGAGAGAGAGAGAGAGAGAGACAGACAGAGAGAGACAGAGAGACACACACACACAGAGAGAGAGAGAGAGAGTACTTGATACTGCCATATCGTGGCGTCTTGGCTCAGATCATCTAGTTTTCAGGATATTGGGGTAGCTTGAGAAGCGATTTATCACAACAATTTGCCATGTACAATTTGGCATTGTTGTCAGTATCCCGACTCTTGCCTTGCCAGTCACTAACAAGTACATTATTACATTGTTTCTTTCATTTGCGTGATCGTGACATATCGTGACATTGGGGTAGTATCAGCGTGAAGTAGCAGTAACAGTGGCATGGAACATAAGCATAAACATGAGACAATAGTGCGGGACACCATAATAGCACCAGTAACATCGGAGAACAGAATGGGACAATATCATAGCCCAGCTTTATGGGATATAATTATGAGGAGTTTCTGTCATTAACTCAATTCAAAATTCTTCATATTGTTTTTTAACTTTTTTTTATGTATTTGATTAGCTGCCTTCAGACATTCGTCTTAATTTTTTGGTAAAATGAGGAGAATTGCAGTAGTATAGGACAGTGATATGAGACAGTGAAACTGGACAGTAATAGGACACATGTGTATGAGACAGCATTGAGAGCCTGTAGTACGAGCCAGTAGAATGGAGTAGCCATCTATAACATTGACATTTTAAGAGACCGTGATATAAAACAGTAATAGCATGTCTCTCTTCATCTTATATTCTCGTTCCAGTTGTGTCTTCATAATCATCCAAACTCAAACTGTTCACAGCATGAGCTAGAAATTTACACTACCGTGTTGTATTTTGTGAACTTTTGTTTGTTTGTTTGTTCTTGTTGTTCTTCTGAAAATTTCCGTCTCATCCTTATTCCTAGCCCAAGGAATTGATTTTGCCCCCCCCCCCCCTCCCCCTCTTCCTTACTTCTCCATTCCTTCCGCTCGGATATTTCCAAAAAAAAAAAAAAAAAGAGAAAAAAGCACAGAAGAAAGAAAGAATGAAAGACTTTATGAAAGAATGAAAGACAGAACGAAAGAAAGAAGGAGAGAAAGTACGAACGAAAGAAAGAAAGACAGAGAAAAGAAAGAAAGAAAAAGAAAGAAGGTACTATTATCTTAGTAAAAGTATTACTGTCACAAGGAACAACGGTAAGATTGCCCAATCTGATTCATGTCTATTTATGGTTCGCAGCTTCCTTCGTGCTTCTAAAGCGCTGTTGAAAAATCATCCTGTATTGTTTCTTTCATGAAATTCGCAACGCCCAAAATCACAATATTTCCAACTATTTTAGATAATCCCTTTTCACACCACAAGCAAGCGTAAGTATCTCAGTGGCATTACAAATAGGTTAAGCCCTAAAGAAATTATATACAACCAATAGAGCCCATTTATTCCCCACTCTTCCCCCGTAATGTCCAGTTATCAATGGGTCAGAATCCGGCCTGGCTGGAGGGCTAATGGAACATAGGGCACTCCTGGAGGCTTATAGTTAGTTATACTCTATTATAAGCGTATCTTTAACCCCTGGGCCTTGTCCACTGTCTGTCCTTCGGACTAGACAACTGAAACCTGATGGGTCGAAATGTGACCATTGCTTATTTCTTGACTATGATGAAATGAAATAGACTGATAATTTTCAGCGTGCTATGTTGAAGCACTAGTTATGTTCTCAGTGTTGTGAACAAACTTTTGTAATGCAATTCACATTTTCTTTAAGCCACGCGACTTTGTAGCGATAGATTTGATTCATTTCCATGTCCAGTATGTGCCTGGATAATATAAGATGTTCTAAAAGGGCTTTGAGTTCACGTTGTACAGACGTATTTCTCCATGTCTTGTTGATGTTGAGAATGACATTGTCATGGGCCAACCTGGAAATGTTATGGAGACACCAAAGGGAAAGAAGAGAAAAAGAGAGAGGGGGAGGCGGGGGGTGTTGCATATATATTATACATAGCACTGATTGGTGTAAATTGGAATTGGTTTGACACTAAAACAATGAACGGAGCCGGGGGGTGGGGGGGGGGGGAGGGGGTGAACAAAGAGAGAAGTCAAGACATTGAAAAATAATGTCCTTAAATAGACAGTCCAGTAGTTAATACAAATGACATCCTTCTTATTCACCCAACTTTGCTTTTCTCTTGCCTTCCTCGAATCTGGACATGAATGGGATCCCCCTAGGCCAATAAAAAATATAGAGCAGCCACAAACGGGCGTCCGCCACAACTAGGGATCAAGTGGAATTAAGTTAGGCTTTGAAGCCGAGCCGACGGTGATGGCCAGTGGCTATTTGGACATTCGTGGTCTGACCTGGGCTCATCTGTCAATCTGTGATGTACTCCACTCCCACCCCTCCCCCCACCCCCTGCCTTTCTTGGCCATCTGGAATTTATGACCTTTCACCATCTTACCTGCGATCTTTGTGGTCAGCCAGAATAATGGACATTGGACAAGGTCATACGAGAATGACCACACCAAGCCAGATCGACCTCAATGTGGGTTTCCAATACAAAGATACTAAAATTCTAAGGGAATAAAATACAGTCCCAAATAATGCCACCCCTCCATCCTGTAGGTATTTGAAGCAATTGATAAGACATAGATTAGCATAATATCTAATACAAAAGATACAAACCCTATCAGAAACAATGATGCTTTTATAGCTGCACTGCTGTTTATTCAGAAGAGATTCCCTACCAGGATGCGTAATGGAGTATACATAATATAATTTTATGCCATATGTGCTGTATATTTTGCTTGGAGGGCTAATGGAACATAGGGCACTCCTGGAGGCTTATAGTTAGTTATACTCTATTATAAGCGTATCTTTAACCCCTGGGCCTTGTCCACTGTCTGTCCTTCGGACTAGACAACGGTTTATGTATGTTACTAGGTTTTTACAGTCTTATGTCAGTCAACTGTACACAAAAACCTCCCTCCCCCTTCCCTCCCCCCTTTTCAATTCATTTTCCGTTAGGCAATAAAAAAAAAAAAAAAACATTTAACTACTTTATTGTCAAAGGGCATTGAGAATTTTATATTTATAGACTGTGTTCTTGTTTAACTTCATACTCGGCCACAATCGACACTGGACACCGGTCAAGCGAGAATGAACACATTTGAAAGTTCTCAAATGAAAGACTTGATTCTATCTTTTCACTGTTACTGGACGAAGAGTATTATGTTTTTATGGTCATTATCTGCTTTATCTTTTCACAGTTCAAATAACATTTCTTTCTGTCTCACCCCTCACCTGTCTTTTGCCATAGATATTTAGCTGATCTGCCCGAGGCATCGAGGTAACTGTCGAGTGCTTTTGAGCTATGCCAGTCATCCATGATTGAATGGTCTGTGGTTTTGCTTTTGTGGGCAGTCTATTTTCTGCGGAGAACAACAGCGTAATACATAGTTGTGTAGGGAAATCAAGTGTCATCATCGCCAGATTTATATAAAAAGTGGGTCCGGAAAAAGAAATTGTCCTAAAAGCTGTGTATCATCTCTGTCCATTCATCCGGCCACTCGTCCGTCCGTCCATCCATCCTCCACCCATCCATCCATCCATCCATCCATCCATCCATCCATCCATCCATCCATCTATCCATCCATCCATCCATCCACTCATCTATCTGTGCGTCTGTCCGTTAGTCCGTTTATATATACACAATTACACATCTAAAGTAGTAGCCATTATTGATTACATCCCACATTCATGCCATTATAAATCAGAAGAAACGTTTGCCATCAGCTCCTAAATGATCGCGAAAACAATATAATCGTAATCATGAGAAAGAAAAGACGGGTTGTAAGAGAAGGGGTGGGAGGGGGGGAGATTAGGTGTCTTTTATCTGCCTTAGGAAATTTGAATATAATTTTAATAATAGTCATTGAAAACACCAAATGTTTCTATTTGTCTAATGATTAAGTCTGTTCAGTAATTCCCCACTGGATAAGAAGGATACGTGGGAATTTCATTCAGATTGAGAGGACTTCCTTGGTTATGGGTCAAACTTATCGATCATTATGAATCTTTTAAAATAATGAACATCATTATAACATGCTAGTATTTTTATTCGGGACTTGAAAGTACAAATTTTTGAAACAGCATTTAAGAAATGTCCTGTCATGGGTTGCAAACTGAGATCGCTGCATACACAGCTGCAGCAGGGGATGAATTTACTGTCAGTGAAGTGGCAGGGATTAGCGGGACGAGCAAGTTTGCAAAACTGCTGTGGGATTGGCTATAATCCATCTTATGGCATCATTCTGTCACTCCTAGGGTAACGTTTCGTTCAGAATTGGTTAAGGTTCAGAGCATGTGGTAGACTGATCAAGTAACTGCACTGGCTTTAGTAAGAGTGACCGAATCACACAGACGCATCTCCGTAACTGGTCCGTCTGGGGCCTCAGGCCACAGTCCCCTGAAGTTTATCTGTCTGTCTGTCTGTCTGTTTGTCTGTTTGCCAACCTGCCTGCCTGTCTGTCTCTCTGTCTGTCTGTCTGTGCCTCCCCCTCTGAATGTGTGTGTTCGTGAGTGTGTGTGTTTATGAATATGTGTGTGTTTGCTAGTGTGTCTGTATATTTCCTATCCATCCACAACTCTGTCAGTCCGTCTGTGGTCTGCCCCATGCTTGTTTATCAGTCAGGTTGTTTGTTTGTATGCCTGTAAATATATTTATACCTGTCCTCTGTTTCATTCATCGAAAAAAAAAAAGTATTTCATTTTATTTTATCTTTTATTTGATCTTATTTTATTTGACCTTATTTTATTATATTTTATATTTTAAGACCATTTTTCTTTCTCGCACATTCCCCTGTTTCTCTCTCTCTCTCTCTCTTTCTCTCTTTCTCTCTCTCTCTCTCTCTCTCTCTCTCTCTCCTCTCTGTATAACTTTAACTTGTGAGGAGAGAGTATCTACGGTCCTCTGTCAAGGAAGTCAACCCTCCGCTTATGGAATTCAATTTATCTCGGCAGTACCCAGCTAGTGGCCTGTCTAGTGTCAATTTTCCTGACCAGAATAGTACACACAGGGGAAGTGCGTAAATTCTGGCTGGACATACAAGTGCGTAAATTTGACTGCATCATAGCCAGGGAGAGTAAGTGTACAGGTCATGGGACACCCGCCCAGCGCAGACCAAACTGGTGTGAATATCACTTTGACTTCTCCGTCGGACGGAGGGACATTATGTTATTGTGATCAAGCGGCCAAGCTCTGTCACACTAGTATCAGTTGCCACGCAGATTTATGAGGTGATTTATTTCTGTGGCAGTCTGTTCGAGAGGGGAGATTTTGTATCAGAAGGGGCGCTGTGCCCACATATTCTGGCGGTGAGAAGGTTTCTCGTCTGGAGATTCTGTAACACAAGGGCGATGTGCCCAGATATTCAAACGATTTAAAAAAAAAAAAAAAAGGTTCTGTTGTTATTGGTATTGGGTTTAGGATAATTTATGGACTATACATGCTGAAATAGCATTTGTTAGTTGGATAGACAGACTGACGATGTATTGCAGACAAGTGATTACATTTCAACGACGACCTTGTCATTCTTCGGCTCGGAATGTCTTCTATTTCTGCTTTGCATATATCATGTATATGGAAGTTTTTGTGGGGGCTTGTGCATTTTTTCCACTGTGTCCGCTTTTTGTCGTTTTCATCAAGGATTTTGGTTAATTACTTGATGAGAAATTCTTCATGGTGTCGAAGTGCAGTGCGGTAGCGAGAAAATTTGACTGGGACTTAGTGTTTATGTTTCGGAAAATGTCCGATGGACATAAAAAGTTGCATTGTTTTCCTGTTTTAATTTTACCGTGACTCAACTAACCAGGATATCGGCAAATTCCATATTTTTGTGACGAAAACGTCCGGGAATGTTTACCATTTGCACTCAGTTCGTTTGAAGTTTCGATAATTCTGTTGAAGTTCAAGCTTTTACAACTGAATAGCATCATTTCATCCCGCCTTGTTCCAACTTTATACCTTCAGCAAAGCTGACTATAGATGAATTGTCACTGCAGACTCAGCAAGTGTAACAGAAAGCACTCAAGGATGCTACAATATATTCTGACTAAATCTATCTTTTCTGTTATAACAAAGAGGAAATACCTTTATACAGATGTTTAGAAGGGAAAATCTTATATTGTGCAGCCATAATCATAGTGCAGGAACTGAACAGATTACACATTTACTGCATTTACTGCATCACGGGCTTAGCGGTATCAAACAACTCAATGGTATCAAACTGGACACTCAGAACAACAACAAAGCGACAACAAGTAAAATAAATAAATGAAAAAAAAATAATAAAGAAAGAAAAAAGGAATACACAGAAACTGTTATTCATGGAGGAAAATCATTACACGATAAACTGATGGCGCTAAAAAAAAAAAAAAAAAATCATTAGAAGAGCTTTAAGCTATTACCAGAATGTTTCAGCCAAACTAACTCATAACAGAACACAACTTCACTGGTCGAGTTTAAATTCGTTCAGAGAAAATTTTCTTTTTGAATACGTAAGATATGTTCCCAATCACTGATCAATTATTCGTGGGGTTGTTTTATACATTTATAGCCTACAGATTATTATTATCATTTTTTTTTTTTTGCTACATAAACCTAACAGATTTGTGTGTCTTGTTAGGACGTTAGACCTTTATGTCAGAGATGTCCTCAAACAGCAACGGTTCAGGTAAACAATGGTTCTTTCTGTCATGTACTGAGTCTAGTTGAACAGACGGCGAATTTCCCATCGGCGATGAAATAATTACACGTATTTAGACTGCGATAAATGGAAAATCATTGATTTTAGAGTTGAATATATAATCACTCGTGACAAAAGTAGGCAATTTGAAGAATAACTAATAATGTCCTCCCCATCCCCTTCTATCTCCGGTCCTCTTTCCGTCCCTCCTGCTCTTTTTGTTTTGTCTCTTTCTTCATCTCTTCTTCTCCCCCTCTGTCTTTGTCTCTGTCTCTCTCACTCCTCCTCTTTCTCTCCCTCTTTTTTTTTTTTTTTTCAAGTAGAACTAGATAGGTAGATGGATAAGTAATAGAAATGTATAATTTTGAGTCCATCTTTTTTTTATCCGATGGCAAGCATAGACCTTATTACAGGCATATACATGCATCTTCTCCGTCATCTTTTCCTCATCTCTTGGTGCTTTTGCATCCTTCACTAAGCACGTAACGAACAGCGGGATATCCGTTCATTGCGTTCAACACGTTTTTACGGAGACTTCAAGAGCTCAGATCACCCTCAAGCAGGTGGGTATCTGTGGCAGCCCTTCACATTGTCTCTTCAGATCAGCCAAGTAGCTCTTTACTCTGTCAGTATCAGTAGATACTGTCTACCACTTCACTTACTCAAAGTGTGACATTTATAGTTATAGCTGGATATAACGGTGAAGACAACGCTATCGAAACGCCATGGGTCACTTGCTTTATGGTGCCCATGTATTAGAGAGGCACAGTTTATAGTCCGTTGTGAAAGATTATATATTCTTATTCAAACTTGTCTGCCGATTCAATTGTCTGCGTGCAGTCCAGACAGGTTTATGATAGTTTAATTGTGCTATTTATATTTACAATAAGACTCACGACACTATAGTGATATACTTATAAACTGCACTCAATAGCAGACTGTTTCCATATGAATACAGGATGACCAAGAATCAAGAGAAAAGATCTGTTATCGTGAACAGTGAATAGGACAGATTAGAATATCACCAAACAAGGCGTTTGGGCTGTAAGCTTAATAAAAATATTCATTGAAGAATTACTTTTGCCATGTATATTATGTAGCTGCGAAATACTCCAGAAGAGGTGATTTGTCACAAGAATTCCTCTTTCCTATGCTTGCTCCTTTCCCCTCTCTCTCTTCCTCCCCCCCCTCCTCTCTCTCTCTCTCTCTCTCTTTGCAATCTGTTGTTCTCTTATCATGTTCTTCAGTCGGGAATTTAATGACAACTGACGATGGTTAGAAATGATTATCTAGGCAACTGTGTAAAACTGTAAGAGTTTTCATTTAGAAGCAGACTAACAATTTAAATAAAGTGGATTTCATTATCATGGCTTTTGGGAACTATAGCATGACATAGTTTGACTTCCAGCCAACTGCACATGTGAACTTTGAAAAAAAAAAAAAAATGATTATTGCAACCCCCCCCCCCCCCCAAAAAAAAAAATGCTTTGCCCAGTCTGAAAATGGCAGAGGTTGTCTGAGACAAACTACGGAATCGTGATATTTCAGTATACATGTATATCTTTAGCTCAAGATGGAAAACAGCTTTTTATGTTTGAAAAATCATAGGAATAAAGATTTTAAACTTTTACCTTTATTTAGTCTTTCGGACTGCCAGCTTTTCTTTATTGTGACATCAAATTGCATATCAGGCTGATATACTGTGAGTACCGATTTATCACATTCTGTGCTGTTAGCGAGGAATCTCCATTACAACGTATGATGAAGGAATCTTTTGATCAGAACTGCCCCGTGTTACCTCTAGGGTTAAATTCAGATTCTAGTATTGCTAGTTAACCGATAGTTCTCTAACCATTGTCTCTCTCCGGTATGATTTGAAACCTTTCACGAGGTGCAGGTCGCACTTGGACTACCACACATCCAGTGCGAGCGACGGTCATGTTGACAAATTGGAAGGTTGGTTGGTGAGAATAGGAAGTCCTTTGTCTTCCCGTCCCATTAGTGATGGTCGGGTCAATTTGGGCACTGTTGTCTCGCCCTGTTAGTCTGGCGACAGAGCAAACATTTTAACCTCAGGCGCGCACGCTTCCTTTTCTTCCTCTTCCTCCTTGTGCTTCGACCTCTTCCTCCCAAATAAAATAAGTAGAGAAGAGTATAGGAAATGACTCATGAGAGGAAAGGAAATAGACGCTGAAGCAGAAAGATTCTCTGCTCGACCTACAGTTAAAAAGACATTCTAGATGACTGGTGAATGCTCTCTTTTAGGTGAATGGCAGTTACATAGAAGAAAGGATGCGGGAATTAAAGCGTCACAGGTGACTCACGTGCAAGGAACTTATACTATTATACAAGAGAGCGGACTGATGACATCACGCGTACCAAATACGGAGCCATGCCCATGGAGGCAAGAAAACTAGTTAACGTTAACATTTAACGCCATTGTTGTTATGTTACCACGTGTAAATTATTTCAAAACTGAACGAAACTCACGTATAGCAATACTAAGTCTAACCCCATGACCATTGTGCCCAATATTGGCACGCTAGACACAGGGTGATTTGTTAAGGAGACGTCATGCACTCCAGCCTAGGCGTCCCTATAAACAGGCCAGGTAACCGGATTCATTTGAAGGATGAAAGATATACGAGTCACATAACACAATAGTGTTATGTTATTTTGTGGACAGCTGAGATAACCACCACTACAGGAGGTTGAAAAGCTTATAAAAACCATAACCATAACCATAACCTTCATTTGAAGGCTGACAACAAATCGTGGCTTTAGAATTAAACTGATTTAACTGCAACAACTTTGTAACATAGTTCGGACACTTTCATTCTGAGACGACGAAACTTCGGTGAGCAAAACTCAGATCGTGTAAATCTTGTTGAAGTCTGCGTGCATGGTGCTCACAGATTTGGCGGTCTTTTCTTAATTTGGCTATTGTTGTAAATGTCTGATATATTTCTCATATTTCAATGCGATGAATGTTTTCGTGTCATTGATCTGTTTAAATTAATTTGTGTCTCATTTTTGCCAAGTTATGATTTGTATGAATAAAATTTAGTTGAGGTCAACAATTTGGCCTCCTCTTATTGATTTTTTAAACGGCGTTTTAAATCTGGTGATGTAAACAGTCAGCCTTCAATGCCTAACGCGGGTGTTTGGCCTGGTATAGGGACGCCTAGGTCGCCAGGCACATACAACAGAAATAGCCTAGTCTTGGACAGAGTGAGTAAAGAAAGAAAGAAAGAAAGAAAGAAAGAAAGAAAGAAAGAAAGAAAGAAAGAAAAAAACCGCACTGATGGTCGTTCATAATCTGTGCATCACTGGATTCATACTATAATTGTTGTCGTTATCCCTTTACAAACTGATTACTTTTAATAATGCGTGCAACGATAATAACATCCTCAAAAAAAAAAAAAAAAAGATCTTGTCAAAATTGAAATCCTGAACGAGACCATAGGAGTTCTAGAGTTTCATTATAACATACATGTATAATGATGACTGCTCTCCAAATAGATCTGGACCTAAAAGCCAGTAACCATTGCACCTCGTAGTTATATCTATTATGGACCCGAGCAGGGTCTCAGCGTGGCTAGAGAGTTGTACACGCAGCAGCTGGAACTAGATTACAAACAACGGCAGAAAATATCAGACCTATGCTATTTAAACGTAAAAGAAACCACTTTATCTCTCCTCTTGCTCTGTTCACTTCTGGTGCTGTCACAACAAGAGACAACATAATAATGAGTCAAACTGTATGATAGCATAGCTTTATGCAAAGGTATAATGGTTCATTCTGGCTGTCGATTTCTAGCGCATCAATTTATATGAATCTTCGCCTTCACAAAATGCTTTATTTCCGATACACAAAAGCATGACCCTTGATTTGCATGTCAAGAAATTTGTAGTCTATAACGCTTACAGTAAACTTTAAATTCGAACATATTTATGTACGTATTATGTAAAGGAATACCCATTCAGGTTGGTACTAGTAGAAAAATTGAGAAAGCCGGAAGTGTTGTATACTTATGACATATCCGTGAAGAGATAAATCGGAGTTATATCTTATAGGTCCCAAATAGCGAATTTTGCAATCATCGGCACGTCAGATTTGAAATTAGGCTGACAACGTTTTTGCATGGGGATTGTCCTTTCACAAGTTTCATTCCTGTACTATCAATCATTATATTTGTTTGATCAAAGTGAAACATTTGAAAATTTACGAACTATCATTGTTAACAGTGCAGATTGTAATCAAAGAAAATTACTGGGCCTCTTCACCAATAACTCACAAATTTCAAGAAATGATCGTTCACTATCACCATGCTGTGAGCACTGGAAGAGTCAGACCAAGTCCCTCCTGTCTCCGTGCTCGGCTATACCCTTCATAGATGCCTTCACAGCCTGACACTCCTATATTAGTTAAGCAACTTTGGAGACGGGGTAGTCTGTGTGGGCTGTGAACATATAAGTTAGTTACCCAGACCCATGAAACAATGAGGCTGCCCGCCTAACGAGCCAGCGCTAGATAGGATCGCTGATGTCAGTTCATGCTGCTGCTGTGGTCGGGAGACTAATGAAGGAAACATGTGCCACACTAAGGGCTGATTTGCTCCCAGTGGAGTGTAGTCATTACCTCATTTCAGTCGTATTCTCTGTACTCATCACCGACTAAATACATGTAATGTGTTTTGGTTATATTCTCGGCCTGAGATATGAGCAAACACCATCTACAGAAAGGAAATTTTCAGTAAGAATGTGATTTATGAATTAGGCTTAGCTAATCGGGCTTTACAATTTCTCTTATTTCGTTGGCTCTGTTGTTCAAATTGACAGATTTAGACGACAAATGTAGTCCTGTCAGTGGCCCCTAGGGCTACTCTCTATGATTCTGAAGCTGTTTGAGTATGATATTTAGTGTCTAATACAGAAAACTAGACACAGGACTAAGAAGTGTCTCATAGAAACTATAGCCCAACAGCAGCAATCATGTAGGCAGTAAAAACCGAGGTCCAATTTCCACTTCATCTAGACTCAACTCTAAGAATTTAACCCTCCAACCCCACAAACCTTTCTTAATACTATATTATGTAAGTAGCCTTTCAATATATGTAGTTTGGATTTTGGAATTTTGGCCCCGAACAGTACCCTCTCAAAATTACTTTCATTCAATTTTTTACTGTCAAGGGTTCTTGAATGTGTGTAATGTACATAATGGACCACTGAAATATTTTGTGCCCTTTCCCCAGAAGCCTAGATGTCGGGCTTCCCTACTCAAGAAACCAGGGGACCTTGAGACACACACACACAAAAAATGCTCTAAAAAAGCTCTAATATTTCAATTTTTCTCATCCCCTGATAGTAGGATCCAAGCCTTGAAACCACGACCGCCATGATGGGAGTTTTTCACAGAGAAACAGATGCATAATCACATGAACACGTGACCCCTCTTCCTTCATTTGCTTCCATTCAATTGATATCATAACTCATAAATGCATTTTATCTATATACACCTTGATCAGAATCTACTGTGTAAATGTACCCACCGTGTTCGGCACAATATAGCCGCTATCGTGCTGATGTGCGATTAAATCCCAACACAAACAAACAAACAATCCTATAGGGATGAGCAAACAAGCTATTGGATCAATCCACTCTGTTTGATTCCAAAAAGCTGGCAGAGTTGGTTAGCCACTTATATATTGCTCTCAAAACATCTTTGAAGAATCAATTTCATAGAAAAAATATACATATAAAAAGGACATAAACTTTCATTTTCTCACAATCTACAACTTATGTGAGAATTTCTGGGGACCAGAGTCAATGACAAGACAATAGAACATGGATAAAAGTGCAATGATATTATCTTACCTGATAAGAAATGCTGAGAGTTTGGACCATAAGCCTTGAGTGCATCTTGAAGATGCTGTAATCTGTCTTGGAGCATTTGGTGTAAGGAGTTCCATCTGTGGCACAAACACAAAACAAAAGCTGACGAAAACTGTTTTAAGAGTTTTTTGTACAATTTCTTTCTAATTTTTTTTTCTCTTCTTTTTCCCATTTAATGTTTCAAATTTTTTGTGATGATGATCAGGAATGCCACATGTCAGTTGAAGATTCCAGTGGAAAACCCAGATAAGTCACATTTTTGTGAAAAATGAGTTATTGCACCCACGTTATAAAGCACATCGCTAGGATTTCTGAATCAGAACAATAATTCAGAAAAACCAGGTAAAATTCTGCTAGAGACAGTTTTCAAAAGGCATCTAATGAAAAACTAAGACTTCTAAACTCGAATTCCTGTTTTTCTCCCTTTGCAGAAAATGTGAGTTATCTGATTTTTCCACTGGAGTCTTCATTTGTATCCATAAGAACAAAACAGGATCAATTCATCTTAATCCCTCTTTCCTTCTGTTCTCCAGATCACTCACTGCCACGAATAAAAATACAATATAAACAGCTAATGATTAATGAACTATGCCACAGTTAGACACTGTTTATTACTCCTCCTTTACAAGAGGCGGTAATTTTGATTTTGTCAAAATATTATTATAGCCCCCACAGTTCTCTGTAGTTAATCAAGGGAAGTTAGCAAGGATATTCACAATCATCTATTGTCTTCTCTTTGTAGTAGATCGCTTAATGAGGAATGGCTTAAACAATCTACTTTCTATTTTCTATTTTGAGAACTTAGTACAGACAAAAACTTTGGAAAACCTTGTTAAAAAGATTTTCTTTTCTTTTCAACCCCAAGTCATCACATCAAGTTTTGTGGTCTAGTCATTTTCATATCCGATTTTCCATTACAGAAATGTACCCCTGAGTGAAGTCCTCTAACCCGACTTACATTAGATCTTAGCAACAAGATTCAGATTAGTTTCTAGCTTTTTGATTTTCAGTTAATTAATTTCCAATTCTATAGCCTAAGTCACTCATTTTCTAAATTCCAGTTTATTCTCACATCCAACTCCCTGCCACAGAGGCGTATCTCTGATATAATTGTCATCTAACTCATGAACATTGAACACTTCACTGGCAGAATCAGATAATGAATTACTGGAATGTAAAAAGGCTAAGTTACTGAAAGGCAAAAAAACAAAAATTTTAGAGTCATTTGACAATTACCAAAGCCAATTTTATTTTTTTGAGGAACTGAGGTATGTTAAGAAATATCACTCATCACACATTAATTTAATCACTTCACTGCCAATAACAGTACGAGGTATGTCCAAAAAGTTGTCTCTCATGTGCAGAGAAAACATCACTGGTACATTCACCGCCAGCAAACCATCAACCACCCCGTTTTCCCCTTTGATCCAATGTTCCAAACACTGACCAGTGTTTCACATCTATATACAGATTCTTTTTCAGTACATCACATGCTGATGATTGGCAGAGAAACCAGTGAGGAGAGCCCAACTTGGGCATGTAAGTAACATGAAAAACACACAATGCTTTTCATTGCATGTGGGATAGTGAGAGGTAGGTGCCAGTTGCTCACCCGTAGAGGGTGGTACTAACTTAACTAAGTGCGGATGAAGAGCTAGCAGTGTACAGAGTATGGGAGGCAGACCGTATTGTCAATGTTTAGAGCAGGTCTGTGAAGTGGTTGATTTATCAGTCACCTTGTATTGTTTAATTTAATAAAGTGTTATCAGTACTTCCGAGTCATCTGCTACATGGACAATGTGAAAATATTGCTAACCTTTTCTGTGCAAAGCAATTTTTCTCCATTCCCTTAAAAATGCTAAAACTTGACTTGCGCTTCTGTGGAATGATCTTGACAAATTATGAAAGGTTTTGGGGCAAAATGAGACATATCCAAAATTGACACTTAGAGAAAAATGACAATTTTTTCTCTAGTAGTTAGTAATTTATCATTTATGAACTAGAATTTTCTGAAGACTTGTGGGAAGAATAAGTCACCTTGAGTGAAAAGGAAAGTTCTTACCACATAGCACTATCACCACTCCTTGTATTGAGTGAGGGGTATAATCCAAAATTTCTAAATGTCTTGTGACCAGGGCAAATGAGTCAGAAGTCGCAGTGGGCAGTGAAGCTACACGGCTGTTTTTGGTCATTTTTAACAACTTTCCAACTGAAATACTCAATTTGTTTTTTTCACTTAAATGTCAATTTAACCTTTTCTTAGATCTGAAAAAAAAAAAAAATTTTTTTTTGATATCATAGTCGGAAAATAGTAAAAAATGGTAGAAAATGCCTGTGGTGACTTGAACTCACCTGGCGTGACTTGCGACTCATTTGCCCTGGGCGCAAGACATCTGGCATTTGTCGTGTTTTGCCTTGAAACCTTTCATATCTAATTGCCCATTATAGATACATACCTTTGTGTAAAGTCCTCTAACCTATGTACATTATGGTGGGAGAGAATGACATCAGCCTCTTGTAGTCGGTTGGCTTGATCGGTGACATCGTCAACTTCTCCCTGGAGTGGATATCGGAGTTGGAAGCTCTGCACATAAATGAAGACAAGAAAGAACACACTTTGTTAATTTGATTCATCAAAACCAGAAACATAAACACATCATAATCTGAAAAACAGGAAGAAGTCTAGGAATTTTGTATGCTGCATCTCAAAATTTTGTATGTGTTAATTATGATGAACAAATGTGGTGCACCCAGATGTAATGAGGTCGGAGGTCAAGGGGGGGGGGGGGCTTCTTTGATAAAAAGAGGTCAAGGGGAGGCTTCTTTGAAAAAATAAGAAAAGAGTATTTACAAAGTAAACTTTGAACATGACTACCCAGTACAAAAGAGATATAGCAGAATAAAGTTTTCAAAGAAGTTAAAACTCTAAACATGAAAAATTTAACATCCCTATAATAGCTGGTTGTGCAAACACATATTCAGACTGCAATGGGTCATATGAGAACTACACTGAGTCACTGCAAGCTACATCTTATTTTCTTGTTGCTAAGATAGCTAAGACAGTTTTCTCCTATTTTGAGATCTGTTATCATAAAAATGCAGCTTTGTGTATGCTAAATTTCTGCTTTTAAGCCCTTTAAGTGCTATGAAACACTGCTTTATCAATTCTTGAGGTAATAGAGGCTCCAAACGGACGTTACACTTAACGACTACATTTTACTTATTGATTTTACTTAAGCTTTTGCCAGCTTGTATGATTTCATTTCTTCTCTTGTTGCACATGAACAGATTCCATTTTTCACAGCCCTGACCATCCCCCTGAGAATATTCCATACTTAACTATTCCCAAAAACAAACATCAAACAGTAAATATGAAAGCTTGCCAATATCAGTATATCTTCCATGCAAAAGTCAAAGCACTAGTCACTTGTTCTAATGAACTTTAGCAATTAGCTTTTTTTTTTTTTTTTTAAATCACAGTTCATTATTTCCCCATCTATTCAAGGATAACTTTCCACAGTAATGCACCGTTTAATCCTCTAAAAACAACATTTACATGTATTCCCTGTGTGCTAAAATAGGGTTAGCAAAACTAACTGGTCCTTTTTGTAATACAAAAATTTCAAGGCAAAGGTGTTTTTCAAAGTATGTTGGAACTGTACCTTTGTTCTGTCGATTTCTGTCTGTAGCTCGCCAATGATGATGTCCCCTACATTGGGCCAGTCCTTGACCTCTCGCTCGGCAGACACCAGGTGATCGTGAAGGCAGTCCATGGTGTCATGGAACATGCCCATACGCTGGCAAACAGACAAAATAGCAACAGTGATTAGAATGAAATAAAGCAACAGTCGTCTTCAGCTTACATATCTTGAAACTTTCATTACCAGAACATCTGTGTATTAATTCCCTTGTCATTTTAATGTCATAAAACATTGTCAGCCTGTTGAAAGAAGTATCTTCACAATGTCCGACGTGTTGGTTCTTTGAAAAACAAAAGTTGCTGATGCCAGATCTATCTAGAAAAATTGAAAACAATAGTTAAGTTGAAAAAAAAAAAAAAAACACTGAAAAGAAAAAAAACTTAAAAATAGTGAGCATACAATCTTTCAACATTCTTCAGTCACAATTCAGAAGGAAGCTGAATATCTTAGCACTTGATTAAGTAGCTTGATTTAAACAAAAGACTAAAGACTGACTTAAAAAAAAAACAACAACAGGTATTTAAAAATATTTAAAGACAGAAAAAAATTGCTAACATAAAAGTCAAATTTTGGTTGCTAACTAGATTAGCTCTAAGCCATCGCTTCCATTGATACCTAATTATGAATCAGTACAAGCCAGTGTTGCTCCATCTATGGGGTTAAAAAAAAAAACAAAACAGCGAACTCTCGTCTCTTCAGAAAAGCTTACCACCTTCATTATCTACTGTTTTATAGATGAACAATGACTTCCAAACCTGCAGGACCTTTTTGTTTCTGTTCCACATGAATTATGATATTTCCCATTAGAAACTTTCAGCCTTCACAGTTATGAGCTAATGTCTGGATTTGGTTTGAAGGCAAGTCACAATGAAAAGTACCAGAGTCACTATTCAAGCATTGAATAAGTAAGTCCAGGTACCAAATAGCAGTGAAACAAATTCAATGAAAAACTGTTAAGAAGGTGCATACATCAGCACAGTGAGTTAAACAGGAGCAAGTGTATAACTACTACAGCATGAGATTATGGAAGACATTCTTTTTTGGAAGTGGATAGGTGGACCCCGGTATATATATATATCATTCTGTAATTATTCATCATCAATGATCAATGCACACCATCTATAATTAGCTCGTCGGACCTACA
>JBCAUA010453999.1:0-17527 GCA_038406235.1 Peronia verruculata | reverse complement strand
GGGGGGCAAGGGGGGGGGGGGGATGTGATCCTCAGCATCAACTAGAGTCAGGACAAAAATAGGCAGAATGAACAGTTTAGGACATAGATTGATATATTCAACTCACCACATCCTGATCTTCTTTATAATCTACATATGAAAGAATCATTTGTTTATTCAGAGATGAACCTTCTTGTAATTTCTTCTATTTAAAAAAAAAAAAAAAATGTCCGTATTAGACCATCTTCATCACATTCAAGCCCAGGTTGCTCTGTTCGAATCCAGCGGATTTAGACTCATTCTGATTGGTCGTTAGATATCGTAATAATGATAATGTGTCATTTGGGCTTTTGATGGTCAACTAGTTCTGCGTGAGAATTTCTGAAATAGTGTGTTGGTGCCACAGTCTGTACATAACAATCACTAAAATTTGAGAATGATGATACAAAATTATTGGTGTAACATAATTTGGAGACTAGTGCTCAAGCACAAATGAATAAAATGGATCTGAGTGTAGGAAAAAGAACTCTAAACTCTGTTTGTAGAGAAGTGGAGATAAGTGTCTCTCTTGTGACACCGACGTCCTGTGACTGGATAATTTCACACGCTAAGTCACAGCCATAAAGAGAGTTCTCACAATTTCTGAATCTAAGAGAACATAATATAAAACACACTATGAGTGCAGAACGCTCAGGCAAAGACCAGTAGTGAGTCAGTGGTGAGTCACAGCAGAGTGTCACATCCTTGAGACCGCAGGGCCAGAACAAAGAAAAGAGTTTTGTCATGTCACCGTTCTGGACAGAATGAGAACGTGAGGGAAAGAAAGAGACAGACAGACTGACAGACAGAAATACAGACAGACAGACAGACAGACAGGCTGGCAAGCATACAGAAAAACAGGCAAAGGCAGACAGGCAGACATATAAACATATAGACAGACAGATGACAAATAAAAACAGACAGACATACCAACAGAAAATGGAAGACATAAATAGAAAGAACGAAGTAGACTTGTACTCACTGGAAGAAGCTCCAGATCGCCTTCGTCTGCCTCCTCCACTGTCCGAGTCTGAAAAAGACATAAAAGGGGAAAAAATCAGTATCTATATCACCTATTACGTCCACAGTTGTGTATATCCCTTGTCTTGCTCGGTATACCACCGACAGTTGTTGCCTCTGCGGATAATCTTTCTGGAAGCGCTTCTTCTGTTCGTGGAACGTGTTCCTGTCGATGGTCACTCACTTTAACAGTGTATAACAATAATTAGGTAAAGTTTTCGGAGATGCAGGACATTCAAACGTCAATGCCCTTGCCAGGGGATTCTTCCTGGCCGCTATGAAGGAACTGCGGGAACCCAGTGTGGGCTCACAATGTAGTGTCTGGTGAGGCTCTGACCTCGGCTAACATGGCGCACACCAGATATCATGAGGGTATGACGTAAAAATGATAGGTCACCATCAACACATGAGCAAGTTAAGGCAATACTGCAATAACCTGGCAGGCAATGCAAGCAGCAAACGACCCAACGGTCAGACGCCAGAGTCAGACAGCACCCAGGCGGATTGGGACCCGATGGATGAATGAATGAATGAATGAATGAATGACTGCAATAACTGAAGCAACTCATTCTTGACTCCGAATGTTGCAGAGCAATATTCAAATTTGGCTTGTGACAGCATCAAATAGTGTGTAGTGGGCATCTCTGGCTCTCAGATTAGTCGGCACACATCAAGGATCATGGCGGCATTAGATAGATCTAGACAAGGTGGGTCACCATCAGCTGAAGAGGACGGCAAAGTAAACATATAAGGATGGCTTTTTGACTGTATGTAAGATGGTTTAATAATACTGCACGTAGATAAGTTTGCATGCGTGTGTCATTATGATTTCAGATTGTTGAAATGTTCTACGATACAGCACCGGCTTGCCAGAACATGATGAACTGTCGAGTCCCACAGCGTCTCATCAACGCCGGAAAATAATGTAATTTGTCCGAGCATTCTGTTCTGAGGATCAAAGTAGTGTATAGTAAAGATCAGACGTAGGGATAGACTAGATATATTATACGGTAAGCTGAACCATTTATAGAAACCTGAGAAAAGGTTTGATCAAGCCACTGACAAATCATTCTGCCCTGAAGAATTCACTTAGCAATACCTATGTAGAACGGTGGATCAAGTGTCGATATGAACGATCACTGCCATACCATAAGTACGGTTTCGAAAATGGGGATGAAGAACCCGCTTTTGGCTCAGAAGGTTGTAAAAGACTGGGCCAGACTCGTTTATGATAGCACATTATATTAACCCTAGACGTAGCAAGGGGCCAATCTGCTTAAAGACTCGCTCGTTAAATAAATTTGATGTTTGAATTATCTACCTTTATAAATCAGCAAGGTGTTCGTCTTACATAATCAATAAGACCTAAACTGTCCTTTCTGGAACCAGAATAGAGATCGCAAAAGAAACACTAGCACCACCGTCGTCATCTCGGACACGCACATGGTTAGAATTTGTTTATATTACAATAAACACCTTGCTTATGGAATAAACTCGCCTAAGATAAACATATCCCGTGTCCTCATTATCCCACTCACAACCTAAGAAAACAGTTTGGGTAAACGTTGTTCTTAATCATAGCCAAAACAGGCTAACAGAGAGAAAGGAGGGAAGGAATGAAGGAAGGAAGGAAGGAAGGAAGGAAGGAAGGAAGGAAGGAAGGAAGGAAAGAAGGAAGGAAGGAAGGAAGGAAGGAACCAAATGAGGGAGAAAGAAACCAATGAAAGGAGATTAATTTTTTTGTACAAATACAGAAAAATATTTGACAAAGGTGGACTGTGAAAAGAAGAAACCATCAGTCTTTACCTGTAGTTCGATAACAGAGCCAATGGGACCAACAATGGTCCATCTACAGTTGGTGTTGGGATTGTACAGGTTTGGGTAGTTAAACGATGAAATGTCACCAGAGGAACCTCCGACAACAGATCTGCAAGTTCCGACTAGACAAGAAAAGAGAATTTTAAATAAAAGTCATCCAATAACATCATTTCTGGAACACTGAAACTTTCAGCTGGGATACCTTTTCTTTGGTTTATTCCTGTATTCTACCCCAGTTTATTCTTCCCTTACGAATTTCCTCCGTATTTTCATTCTCTCTCTCTTTTTTCTTCTCTTCATACCTTATTGATATTTCTCTTCCTTTTCCCTATCTTTTCTCGCCCATTCTCTCCCTCTCATTTGTTTTTTTTCACTCTGTTCTTCGTTTCTCTGTCTTTATTTTTTTTTTATATTCTGCACTTAGAACTGCAGTCTTTTGTAGTATCCTAGTTATGATAACTGAGGACTGAAGTAGAATTTTTCTCCCATTCGTGCAAATTTATGCTTTACTTTTATACAGACACCAGCAAACCAGCAAACACTGAATGACAGTGAGTTGATCTATTGTGAAAACTTAATCAAAACAGGAGTCAGAATAAAAAAAATTATTGGGTTTTTTTTTGGTTTTTTTTTTAACTCTTACTTGACATATTTTATCAGTATTACCAATTCTATTTCTGATAGATAAAGAACTGAACACAAACCATCTCAACTATTAAGTACTAATTGTGATACAGAAATATTATAGTATAAGAGCTAACTGAAATTAGATGCAGCAAAATTGTCCTTGTAATCTAGGAAATTTTAGTGTACATAGTATCAAATGTTTTGCCCAGTACTTCTGCTTTCATCACAACTGTCACATTCTGGCGCAGGCAACAACTTACCACAATCCATTTCATCTGAGCCATCTTCACAATCACTCTGACCATCACACACAAGGTTGCTGGAGACACATTTTCCACTGAGACATCGAAAACTTGCTGGAAACACAATGGCAAAGGACACAGTTATCTATGGATACATTTCATGCCTCTGAAGAACATTTAAGTTACAATGCTCAATGTAATTAAAAAAAAAAAAAAAAGATGAACCTGTTAAAAAAACGGATATATACATTCTACAGCTCGTGACATGTATCATATAAGAAAAAAAAAAATGAATTTGCCTATCTGTGTAGCAAAACGTTACCAAAGAAAAATCTCACATGCCAAGTAATGGATACAGAGTTACTCAAATACATTGTTATGTTTATGTAGAGCAAATTTTTTATTATTTTCTGTTATGGCTGTGTATTGTCTTCATATTTGTTGCTCTAATTAGATCTACAGTTGATTTAATATAACTTAACAACTGAAACAAACCAATATCGCAGGCTCGGTGAGAACAGATGAAATTTCTCTTTGCAAGACCAGAGCCTAGTGACCACCTCGGTCTGCCGTTGTCTGTCTCTGAAATATACACACAGTCTCCCGCTGCCGTATCAGGTTGGCTATCGGCCCAGAAACCTTTGTACAGTGACCATTCTGTGCCATCACTCCACTCCGCATAAGGGAATGGTGGCTGCGTTGTTCCTGAAGAAGTACTGGTCAAACCTGAGGTGAAATAAACAATAAATAACTAAGTAATTGTTATTTTATCTGATTTACTCCACAATTAGACAGAGCTAACTGAAAACATAACTTAAAAGGGTATTTAATTTTCTGCCATATTATTCTCTGTGCCTTGTTCTGATGCTGTGAGTGACAGTTTTCTCTGCCTGTCATGTGAATGTGTCTGACCTGATTACATCTCATCAGCTGTGAATGAAATTTCATTTTGAGGACAAAGGAGGTTTATCTTATCTTATCTTGTTGTTGTAATTTATGGCTACTAGAACTGCAAGCAGATTTTCTGTCAAAAGAACATATAGATAATTATATTCATTGGATTACTTAAATTTGAAATAGTGGTTGATACTGAACTGGGCTCTCAGATTGAAGTTGTTCACCACTGTGGGCAGCTAGCCGGAGTGAATGAATTAAAAATTGAAATGCTAAATGACGAAATACTAATGCCCACTGAACTGAGAATTAGAGATGGGCTAGATGGCAGGAGTGGGGATTGTGAGGGGATGGAAGTAGTTGAAAAATCAAAAATGAATGATGGGTATCAGTGCCAACTATTGTTTTATTTTACTGTTATTACTTATTCTTTAATCCACAATTTGAAATAAGAGAATCAGTTCTATAACACTGAAGCTTTGCATTTTTGTTTCATTATTCTTTAATCAGAGACTGAAACAATTCTTTTAAATCTAAACCTTGCATTGCATTGTCGAGAAAATAACAAAGAAACACAGATAATGCCAAACTGAGAAATGATGGTGGAGACTTCTGATCAAGCAGCCATCAATCAGGTGTTCATGGCTAAAGACTGACTGTTTCAGAACATTCATCCAGTACCTATCCAAAAACTGGAGACAGACTGACTTCCTGCTAGCTTTGAGATTTCTGCATTTGTGTATGCATCTTTGATTTGGGTCAGATGAGCTCCATCCCTAGAATGAAAAGAAAGCAAATGTATTATGTTTGATTCAAACAAAGATTGAACCATGTACTTTGAAACAAAATTTTCTTAAACAACAAACTGGCAAAAAAAAGAATAGGCAGTCAGCTCTTTACAAGCGTCAGCCTGATGAATGAAAGAAAGGCATAGATGGGTGGGGGGGGGGGGGACGAGATAACCTCACAGAGAAATTGTTGAACATTTCTAGAGTCTATGTGACTATCTCAGAGAACCCATGTTTCAGTAAGCCAAAACATATCTAGGCCTAGATCTAGATTTAACTCATATCTGCAAGTGAGGGAGAATGAGGGAAGAAACTGGGTAAGGAGAAGAAAGGGACTGAAATGCTGTAAAAAAAAAAAAAGACAACTGAAGACACTATGAGAATGAAACAGGATACAAAAAAAAAAAGAACTAAAATCAAAACTGGAATTGCCTTGTCCGTGTGCCTAGCATCTTGCATTAGCTGCTAGATCTAGATATCTATAGATCAATCGCAGATCTGGATCTAGAACATATTGAATATATTCTAGACCACATCCTGTTCTTATTATTCTAAATGTGAAAATCGATAGAAGAGTAGGCTGAGTGCCGTTGTCCGGGCAAAAATTCCAAATTCCGTATAAGTACCCACAAAATTTCTTATAAAAAATTGGCAACTTCTAAGAGCTGAAATAATCCTATCTCCAAGGATTGAAAAGCTTAAGAAAAACAAACAAATTATTCTAAATGAAAGAAAGAAAGAAAGATAGAGAGAAACATTACGGTTAGGAGAAGAAGTATCTGGCCCTTGATTCTCTTCCTGTGGTTCAAATAATTAATTCTGTGTAAACTGGCACTTCCGGTGTGTCATGTGTCACATTGCATTGTGCTACAAATACTAGCAGGCACTCAGATCCAAAAGGCGGTGTTTATTTCTTGCCAAATTAAACATGTTATCATTAGAAAGCAAGATACAGGAAGGACCATTGTCTTGCTTCGTTTCATATTTGTTTTTCGAGTTCCAAGAGTTTCAAAATGTCAGCATCTTTTGAATTATCTTTGTCTCTGTAAAAAGATAGTGCTGATACTTTTAACCCCTTCTGTGTCAGGATGACAGCTGATTTGCTCTATTTTATATTGTGGGCTTAATGCAGTAATTCCTTTGAAATTGTAACCGATGATTCAAACGTTGTTTTTGCTTTCCCAACAATTCAATAGAAATACAAGCTATAGATACTTCCGAAGACTTTTAGGCATCTCCTACAGAGAGCAAGGTACAAATGAGGAAGTGAGCATCAAAATCAGGCATGATGTCACTGGGCCTTAAGAAGATCTCACCACTATGAAAAAAAAAATCAAACTGAGGTGGTACCGGCGCTAACAAGATCAACAGGACTTGCAAAGACGATCCTACAGGGGCACTGAACAAGAAGGGAGAAGGAGAGGCAGACAGAAAAAGAGATGGGAAGACAACATAACGGAATGGACAGGTTTTAAGTTGGTGAAGCCTTTCGAAATGTTGAAAATAGAGAAGGATGGAGAAAAGTGGTTGACCGATCATCCTTGGTGCCCCAACAGTGAGCTAGACTAAAAGATAAGTGAATGAAGTGTGAAGTGAACAATTCAATGACCAGATCTAGACCTAGAATAATGTTTTAAGAGTTTAAGTGTCCACATTTTCGTGAGTTTGAATCTGGCAGTTAGGGATTTAAGGAAAGAAGCTAGCAAGAATGTGAGCTGTAGAGGGTATCAACAATCAAATAATTTGTTTTTTATAATCTGTCTCAAATTTTTACATCTATACTCACTGCCTGCAGATATCTTCCGCCCCCTGCCAGGTCAATTTTTCATTGTAAACCTTATAACAGTTAGCTCCACGCAACCTCCAGTCTGAAAAAAAAAGAGCAGAGAGTGTCCGAGGACCGATCACGTGAAACATTCGCTCATCAGGCTTTGCGCTAGAAGTCTCCTCCAAACAGCACAGCCTGTAACATAATGTGATAGTAGATCTTTTCACATTACACTGAAAGCAGAGATTAACATTCACTAATTATGAGTATTAATGTCTTCACAAACGTCCTGACATTAAAACAGTTTCTATTTACACGGTTTGGTTCTTTTCGTTTTTGCTGCAGTTTTTGTTTGTTGGTATTTTGTGTATTGGTATATAGAATTATCGTCTGTGTCAGTTTATGTCCCTTTCTACGCAACTCTGCTGGATTTGCCATCACAGGATACAGAATTATCCCCCCCCCCCTATAAAGATCCCTTTAAATATTCCCTCGACATGAACGAGCAAGTTAAAACCTAGATGACTTCCCCCCCCCCCCCCCCGATCTCTTTACTCACTTTGACTAAAGCAAAAACCATGTTCACAAAGTGCAGTTATGAAAATTAAACTAAATAATAACGAAATTTGTCACACAGTATCAAAGTTTTGATGTAAGAGCTGGAGGGGGGGGGGGGGGAACGACGTGTGTGATCAGTAGGAGTTTACTATTATCGAAATTCGACCTACGCTTAGATCTCGAGTTGATCGTCCCATCAACGTCAATCATTGTCTTTTTGTTATCCTCTTTTTCTGTTGACAGAAGATCTCAGCTCGGTAAAAGTTAACAAAGGCATAAACTCAAACAAGAAATTACTTTTGTTTTTTCTTCAAGTATCGTATCCAACGTCTGGATATTGCAAAGTGGACGTGGTAGATCTATATCGCACAGTTTCCAGTGTGACTTAGATCTAGAAAGTAGGTTTTTGAAACAGTTGTCTTCCTACCAGGTACAGGAAGGAGTAGCAAACAAGCTGAATAAAAATTCTAGGTCTGATAGACAAACCTGCATAAACTGTGATTAAGAAATAAACTTACATGGAATTATTTAACCACTCAAACATTAATTGGGGACTTAAAAGTAAAGATCTTTCGTAATTATCTAGTTTGCCCACGATGTCACAAACCAGGCAATTACATGGCAATGTATAATATATATACCGGTATGTACAATACAAACTTCCTGTGGATACTATGCAATAAAGTCTAAAGTTAAATCTCGTCTGTTCTCAGTAGTATGAGGTATACAGTCATTTTTGTATGAAGAAGTGATCAATATTTATGAATACTCCTGAGAAGGACCCGTAACACTGTGTTAAAATAAAGATTTCTTTCGTTGTTACTTACCTGAGGGGCAGGACAGGATAGCTGTACACTGGAAAGAAAGGAATAGTAATGATACAAACGTAATAATAAAAATATGAATAAAAATAAATATGGCGCCTCAACCCCAGGGGGCTCGGAGCGCTTTACAGAACCAAAATGTTTTACAGCCTCACACGAAATATGCCTGAAAACAGACAGGAGCAACAACATACATAGGCCTACATAATTATAACATGGCATACAGACATGGTCCGAGATATGATGTCATGCATGATCATGTAATACAACTCAAACCCATGCTTAAGTTTGTAGATATGACTGACAACCATCTGGAGAGAAAAGCTGGAATCGCTATTCAGACAGAATCATGTTGAACAAACGTGTTTTTAGCCGTCGTATAAATGATTATAGGCTTGAACAGTTACGAATGCACGCAGGCAAAGCATTCCAGATTAAAGGCCCTGCGTAGGAAAATGACTGAAATCGGACTACAGTGGGATAGATGTTAACAATCGCTGAGTGAGATCATTCGTATCGACAGAAAGTCGCTCATAATTAACACTTGTGCTCTGTAATGGATTCGTTTTGAATCTCAACGAGGCGGGAGATTTTTTCACATGGTAAAAAAAAAAAAGAAGTGAATTGTAAGCTGTGGAGCAAAATGGGGATGTCTTTTCAATTAATAAGGAATTTTTTCTTGCTCTACTGAAAACAATGTTGTCTGCCTAATATGCAGTTCAATAACGACCCAAGTTCAAGGTTTCGTTCATCTAGTAGTTCATCTGTCTTTCCCTTTGTGAACAAAACAACAACAATAAACTTTATTACCCTCATCACAACACAAATCACAATTTAAACAAACAAACAAACAAACAAACAAAAAATGAAGTGTTCCCTTGTCTGAGCGCTTGCAGAGTCATGCACGTCCACTAAGGTTTATGATAACATGGATAGTCTAAGGTACAATTAACTCATGATTCTCTAAGGTTGCGCTTTCCGCCTATCACATTGATCCATTCTGACGGTAGAGGGTTAATCACTAGTCAGTCTATTGAAATACAAAGTTAAGACTATCTCCCAAACCCTGGTTATCTGCCCGGCTACCTGTGTGCTATTACAGCAATTCCACTGTTGTCACTCCTCCTTGTCTCGGGTCAGATCCACTACGAGCCCCTGGCATTCCATGACCTAAGAGACAACCGTAGACCGCCAACAGGGGTCGCTACAACTAACATCGGGTATTCCGCCAAACTTTTACGACCTCCGACAAAAACGCCCTTTTCTCAGAATATCAGCTTCTGTTTCGAAAGAATCGAGATATAGTTTGACGACGTCGTCTTTAACATGCAGCTATCAACATGCATTTGTTTGTTTGTATAGAATGAAGCGATACAAAAGGCTGTCTTTATCTTGCGGTGAACAAGTGCCACGTTTGACACAGTAAGGGAAATGATGTAAATCAGTAGTTCCCACACAATTTTGGAACTGCCGCCCACTTGGCATCCAGACAACTTTCGCGCCGTATATACCTTCCTCAATATGGAGCCGCATGGCGGCAAGATGGAGTCGCAGATCTCCCGATAATATCCAAGGGATTTCTGGATTTGTTGAGAATCTGGGACAGCACTCTGAAACCTCATCCAACTAGATACGAAATTTGGGAAGGCAATTTGGAAAAAAAAAAAAGCCTTTTTCCCATAATGAAGGAAAATGTTCAGGTATGATGAAGTACCAACAACATTCCAGGCAAGAGTGTCGTTTAAAGGGTTTCAATTCAAAATCATTTCGCAGGTCAAAGGGTATTTCTCAAGGGACCAGCCCATATCGACATTGTGATTTGTAAAGGAGGAAAGATCCAAGGTGGATCCTCCTGGCCACCCCCACCCCCCCCTCCTCCATCCCATGATTGTTTGTGTTGGTGTTTAACAGCACATCAGCACAATCACGGCTAGATTGTGTTAAACACGGTAAGATACGGTTCGCCTGTCAAGATTAAGAGAGGAAGGAGAACGGGACAGAAAAGAGAGAGAAGAGATGTCACCCCTGGAACCTTGCCGATGACATTCCATGGGAGATATTCCACCTATGAGGGGCTTTCACCGCCTGTAGGTAGGAGCAAAGAGCCCTCCCCTAATCTTTCAGCGCCCGCCTGCAGATGGGAGCAAAGAGCGCTTCCCCACCAACACCCCCTAACCTTTCAGCGCCCCATGGACGTTCCTATCGAGCCACCCCCGGGGGGGGGGGGAGGGAGGGCGATATCGCCCACTTTGGGACTCAATGATGTAAAAGTAAAAGGTATTTTGTCAGAGCGCGAGAGACCAGGTCAAGTGGTTTGTTTGTATTTCGTGGACGGAAGTGTTTACTGCTCAGAAAGCCCTCAGAGATCTCACTGAGACGTATCTTACAACTTCTGAGTGTGTGAGGAACTCGGCTGTTCCCACCCCTCCTCCTTTTTCTTTAACACATATATTGTGTTAATGAAGGATTACGTTTGTGCGGCATTAAATATGTGATCCGTTTTGGAGAAGCCATTTTTCTATGATGGGAATTTTTTATTACTGTTTTTTAATTTCACAAACTCTTCATCCCATTTTTAACTACCAAATGTCCTCTGAACGTGTGCAATATGCACACGGGACTTTTCAAATATTTTCACTGTTGTCTGAGAAGAATAAACGCCGAGATTTCTCACCCTGAAGGTCAAGGGATCCACTGAGCCACTGAACAGAATTAATAAATAAAGAGTATGTTATAATCTTTTCCATCTCCCTGGTAGAACTCGGTCCCAAATATTTCTACCTTTACTCCATTTAAACCTTAATCCAGATTTGTTTTTCCAGGTTGTTACCAGGAATGGGTGGGACATTCGGACATTGATCACTGGGACGGAACCATTGAATAATAGAGAAAAAAAAAAAGGAGATGTGGGGGGGGGGGTTAAGACCGCTGAAAAGAAAGCACCAACAAAACAAAAGGGGTGGATATTGTCACGTCAGGATGCAAACATCGGTTCTGAAGTTCCTCCGAAACCTCTGAAGTTTCTCTCATGTGCGCTTTCTATCAGTTATATCTCCCCGCTTCATCTCCTTTTCCGGCCTAACTTTTTTAAAGTTATAGGTAGTTTCCACAGTTGAATGGAGTGTTTTCCCTCCCATAATATCCTCTTTGACACATACGGTATTGGTGGTTTTCAAGTTTCAGACATGCTCGACCCCATCTTCCTCTCATAAACACACTAATCCGTTTGAACTCTTGTCGTTTCTGGTAAGCCCCCAGCCTATGCATACCAAGGATGGTGTGTGGTCAAGCAGGACTTGGAATCTCTGTAGCATAATATTTACCTTGTGGATTTCTCTAAAACAGCCGGCACAAAGTTATAAAATAATAGAATGGATAGATAAATAAATAAATGATAAAATGAATAGATAACTAGCTGTTTCGGGAAATAAAGAGAGAAGCAAACAAAGAAACAAATTAATAAATTAAAAAAAAAACAAAAACATAATTATAAAGACACGTTATCACTCAATGATGCCGCCTATTTCTTGAACCTCGGTGGTTGACAGAACTAATCATTTTTAGAGCAGAACAAAATCTTAACATAATAAAATTGATGTTCATCGTTTACACTGGCGATTAAATAATCAACAGTTATCGCCGAGTGAATAAGATTTAGCCTACTACCTGAAGATCCCTAACGAAAATGATATGTCAAAAAGATTAAGATGTTGAATCTCTTTCTAGATTCATTATCAGACAATATAGGCGTACTCCACACGGAGATTGCTGGTAGACCTTATGGAGTAGGCTTGGTGTCGTTTGATGATAGCCATTTCAGTGCGTTTGTCCATATAAATTATTTACTAAATTTGTAGTGTCTCTAACTCTCTCTCTCTCTCTATCCCAAAGGAGAGCAAAACAAAAGAAAACCCAACAGAAATAAGCAAACAAAGAAAAGTGAGCTAAGAAAGTAGTTGCTGAAATTTATTTCTCAACAGGCAGTCATATTGCTATTGTTTTCACGAACTGTTTACAATGAAAATGTTGATTTTAGGTCAACAAAAGTATTCAGACTGAACGGTTCCACCAAAATCTCTAAATAAACGCCTCTCCGAAAGTTTCTTGGACAATGGAGGATCGAGTTATTCTCTGTGATACATGACTATATTTCGATCCGGACCACTGTCGATAGCCCTCCAACAATCTTTGCCTGCTAAACACTTTAGGAGTTTTCGGACCCCATCCCCTCCCCCATCCCACCCCCCCCCCTTTTTTTTTTTTAACAGTCAGTCTCCAAGTAAAACTGTTCCATACTTCTTTAAAGTTTCCACATCGCCTCTGTTTTTTTTTTTTTTTATAGATCTGGCCTGTCCCTTAATAAAACCATTCATCTGCGTCCTTCTCCGGTGTCTACATATTTTTTACAACCTTCCCACTTGTTCCGTAGGCTTGACAAAGGAAGGAATTTTGCCAACAATACACGCTGTGTTCAAACTATGTGACAAGGCATGTCATACGAGCCTCTCGACAGCCTTGGATAGCAGGCGTTGCCAGATTGGATGTCTCGATAATAGACGGGCGAGGACAGAGATTCGTCCACAATTCCACTAATCCTACCTCCCTTCCCGCCTTTTTTCAGCCCGCTCCGCCTCCCCTCCCCCGTAAACACACTAATCCGTTTGAACTCATGTCGTTTCTGTTAAGCCCCCAGCCTATGCATACCAAGGATGGTGTGTGGTCAAGCAGGACTTGGAATCTCTGTAGCATAATATTTACCTTGTGGATTTCTCTAAAACAGCCGGCACAAAGTTATAAAGAAATAGAATGGTTACATAAATAAATAAATGAGAAAATTAATAGATAAATAAATATTTCAGGAAATAGAGAGAGAAGCAAACTTATGAACAGATGAATATATAAAGAAACATATAAATACACGTTATCAATCAATCATTCACTCAATCGATAGACACAAAAATAGATGAATAGATAAATAACACATAAATGAAAATTAATCAAGTGAGAGTATAAAGCAGGTTCTTAATCAATCAATCACTCAATTAATCTCTCAATCAAATTTCAGTCTGATCAAAAACCAAAGTCCTAGTAGATCTACAAGTAAATCAGAGTGAGCTGGTTATATCTAACAATCATTCCGTTGTCCATGAGTTGTTGTAAACCTGATCCATGATCTCACTGTCAACAGTGCTACAGCTTTACGATCAGTTGACTCCATGAATGTATGTCTTCTACAACTGGACCATAATTGAATAAATGGTTGGCCGTGGCTACAGTCCTGTCCCGGACTGACACTACAGTATACCAAATGCATGTAATGAAACAATCCCACTGGCTTAGCCTGTTGGGACCCTCGACCAGCGCAATTGCACCCTAACGCTAACATGTAGGTCCGACGAGCGGATGACGGTCCTCCCTAATGCTAACATGTATGAGACCCTAGACCAACACAAGTCCACGCTAACGCTAACATGTAGGTCCGAAGAGCGGGTGACGGTCCTCCCTAACGCTAACATGTATTAGACCCTCGACCAGCACAAGTCCACCCTAACGCTAACATGTACGTCCGATGAGCGGGACTGACTTATAGTCAATTCGATATTTATCGAGGAGACCGGAATATAGTCACTTCGTAAATAGTTTTGTTCAGCTGGAATACTTTGATAGGCAATGTTCGGTAATCACCCGATGGGGAACAAAACTTAGACGGACTTATAGACAGACAGACAGATGGACAGATATGTATCTATCATAGTCAGATAAGATAGATATCATAGTCAGGCAAACATGTTGATAACCATGTACGCACGAAGACAGATGGACAACTGGCTGAATAGATAGATAGATAGATAGATAGATAGATAGATAGATAGATAGATAGATAGATAGATAGATAGACAGACAGACAGACAGACAGACAGACAGACAGACAGACAGACAGACAGACAGACAGACAAATAGACAGACAGACAGACAGACAGATGGTTTATTCAATATGAACGAACCTGTTCCATAACGCATTGCCTCAGTCTTCAAGCATTGTCATAGAATGAGAAAGTGATCATTTAAAAGACGGATTTTCTAAGTGTTGACTAGCTGCCCCAAGAGTGCTGTAGTCGTGTCGTTTTTCATACAACGTTCAGTTCTTTGTTTACCTAGATCTAGTTGTTTATTAATTTTATACTTCTGTCATCTCCACCATCGAACAGCAAAATTCATCCGTTTCATCTTGCCGTCATTGGTAATTGTCTGAACGAGCCATAGTCTATATGATTTAGCATGTTGACGTCTTCTTAGCACACGCTATGTAGTGGAGTGAGGGATTTCAAGCTCACAGATAGCTCAATCTATGGACTTCCGGGGGCTCCCCTCAAACGTAGAACAGATTTTCATCACTTTTCCTCAGAATTTCGTGGTCGTCCTGGACTTCCCCCCCCCCCCCCCTTATACCCACTTTCTTGCACTTGTTGAAACCTCCATCGAATGTTGTTAGGAGAGAGTCGAATCGACTTCGAAAAGCACACTGCATTGTTACCGGTACAGCTGAATTTTGTTCTGCGAATTCAAGAATGCGCAGCGCCTGTTGCTGAATACCGGCCAATCCGAGGGCATACAAACAGCTGAACATAGCCAGAAAAACGACACGGCTACAGCGCGTACTCACAACTTAGAAAATCTTCTTTCAAATGGTCACGGACTCATTCCATGACGATGCTTGAGAATTAAAACAATGCGTCATGAGACCCGTTCCTTGTCTTTGAATAACCCTGTATAAAGTACCGTTCTATTTGTCATTTTCCTCTTGGCCACTGCTTTTTGCATGCGACCTAGATGGTTCTATGATTTAACAGTATGAGTCTTTACAGATTTTAGGGTCGCCTGTCTCTGGGGGATTTTTCTTTTTTTTTTTTCCGGGTTAGCCACGTCTTGGGAAGGAACATCACTGCAATACCACACTATTGAGGGCACCAGCTGATTGGCGTTTAAACAGCCGGGGGGAGGGGGGGGGTAACTAAGATCTTTGCTATGTCGCAATCATATAACTGACCAGGACTTGGCGTTAGTTACGTCTTTTTGAAAATGTCAACAACAAAAAGTCAAACGTTTCATTACATATGAAACTAGTAGCAGTGAAATGGTCTGTGAACAAACTTAAACTTTGGTAATTCTCGGTTTTTTTTTTTTTTTTGTTTGTTTGTTTTTGTAGCATTGTTGTCTCTGAATGGTATGTTTGCTTATATGTTTGCTGTATATGTTTTGGTTCTTTCTTTTTATTTTGAAATGATTTGAAATGCTACACTGTGTTAACAACATGTTTATATATATATCTCGAATAAAGTTCGCATGATGATCTATAAAGTCCAGCGCTGTCTAGCAGTAAAATACATATTAATGTTCAAGATTCTCAGTCTATCAAGGCCAATGTAAGAGCGCGTAGAGTTAGCGTCTAGACTCTAGACTAATAATGTTCTATTCTGATGATGAGAACGTGTATAACGGAGTCAACAGAAATGTCAACAAAATCCACAGACTCGGCTTATGGGCGGCTCCAGTGGTCTTTCTTCTTATCATATTTATCTTTGTCTTCTTTTTCGTTCTCTTTCAGTCTCTCTCTCCCTCACTCACATCCTCTCTCTCTCTCTCTCTCTCTCTCTCTTCTTGTGTATGTGTGTATGTGTTAGTATTTCTGTGTGTATCGTCTGATAAACTTTGAGTGACATTCGCCTCCTCTAAATAATGACTAGCGGCATCATTTTAAATTCTTCATTTCTCCTTGAACCTGTCACATAACGATTATAATTCTGTACTAAATGGTATCATCTGAATTCTCAATTACAATTTCTACACTTTCACAAGCATTTAAAAATGAAAAATAGGTGTAAGTCTACATTTAATATCGACAACAGGCTTTACAGAATTATCACTCTCCTTATCGTAAAACCTGTTTATTTCTCTTCACTATTTTTCTTTTCATTCAATTCCCACAGAAGCCGAGGCCACGGTCGAGTCACTCAATGTCAGGGCTACGAAATGATGAGGGAGAAAAAGCATTGAAAATTCTCCACTCCTTTGAATCGATCTTTCGGATGAGGAAACGAGAAGACCACGCCTTATGGCGTTATTAAATGCCATAGCTCATGAATTTCGTACTTCTCCATCCGTTTCTACATCTTATAGAGGACTACCATTAAGCTGATGGTAGTCAAGGAAAACTCGTTCCTTCCCTAATATTATGTGGGTTTCTCAGACGTCCGATGGAGTATAATTTTCCTCTCCTTGATGGTTGATCTCTGGAGAAAATCTATTTCATGAAATCACTACTAGATATGTAGTTTCCGTCTAGTCAGGATTAAGCACTTTTTTTTTTTTTTCTGTTTTGAATCTTCTGCCATACAAGTGCCATTTAGTGTGTCACATTGATGAGCTGCAAGATGTAGATCATTTCACTACACTCGATGTGAATCGATCAAAAGATGAGTAAAACATCCGGTTTTTTTTTTAGAAATCTTCAAGTTGTTTGATGTGTATGAAAGATTGTAATAATCATTACCATTTTCATTAAAGTTGCCTTTGTCAAAGAGTGTAAATACGATTTATTGGCATTTATTGGGATTAAAACCACTTACCATCAAAGTATTCGGAATTCGGTCAGATTTTCGTAGTAATTATAGTAGTAGTAAACTTGCACTATACCTGTACAGAAAACTATAGGTAAGCACTGTCGAAACAACATGTACAATGTATACAACAGAGAGTGGTTTATTCATGGGACGGTTTTTATGTGTGATTGTACTGCATAGGTGATGAACCACACCATCAATAACTTATTCTCTTAACAAACTGCAAAATCTGTGTGTTGTTGTTGTTGTTGTTGTTGTTGTTGTTGTTGTTCTTGTTGTTGTTGTTGTTGTTGTTGTTGTTGTTGTCGTTGTTGTTGTTGTTGTTGTTGTTGTTGTTGTTGTTGTTGTT
>JBCAUA010453888.1:0-17528 GCA_038406235.1 Peronia verruculata | reverse complement strand
CCTTTCTTTCTTTTTTTTTTTTTACCTCTTTCCTATTTATGTCGTCCCTTCCTTCCTCTCCGTTTTTTCTTACGCTTTCTTTCTTTCCCATTTCTCCCTCTGCACTACACTTTCAGTTGATCTCCTTCCTCCTCGTCCTCTTCTCTCTCTCTCTCTCTCTCTGTGTGTGTGTGTGTGTGTGTGTGTGTTTGTCTGTCTGCCACTGTTCCTGAGCACTCTCTCAAACACACACACATACGCACTTGCACATCTCGTACACACTTCCCTTTGCGAGAAAAGCAGTGACAATGTGTCTATGTGCACTTTGCTATCGGGTCCCTTTCCTCCCAAAAACCCCACTATCAAACCATGACGTTCATGTTTTATTCAAAATTCAATCAAGGAGATTGGATAGTTTTGACCGGGATATTCCGTCAGTGTTGACTTCTTGAATTAAACATGAAATATACATTTTTAGGACGAAGCCATTGCTACTAGCTGAGTTTCAATACTGCAACTCAAAGTTCAAAGGTATTTAAATTAAACCATATATTCTACCCTGATCCTAACCCTAAACCCACCCTACCCATAATCCTCCTGAACTCACTTGGTCTAATGGGGAACGTCTCCCTTCTGATGTCTAGTCTAGATCTGGAATCTACAGCGTCTTATCCAGTGTCGTGAATGACGCCAAACGATCCAGGTTGACTGGTTGATTAAGAGACCTGGTCACACTAACAGACCACTAAGTCTTAGTTTAACAACCAGGTCGCAATGATCAGTGCGAAAATTTATATTTGTTGAGTTCTGTATCTGAGCAAACAATATACCTAAGATAAAATGATCTCATAAATCATAAAGAAAGAATTAGACACGACTAGATCTAAAGCGGCTAATCTCGGAGCTTCCACACGCCGAAGCTCTAAATCTGTTGGTGAGCAGAAACGAGGCGGGACTGATGTACATCGGATGTCTGTGTTTGCACATTTGTAATATTCATTCTTATTCTGGAAACCGTCGCGACGTCATTGAATATTTAGATCTAGGCTAAAGCCGTGTTGGAGATATTTTTGTATTTTCTGTTCACACACTAAGCATGTCATTTCACAGACTGCCATTCTCTGGTGTTTTTGTTTGTGTTTTTTTTTTTTGTTTGTTTGTTTGTTTGTTTGTTTGTTTGTTTTTGTTTTTCACCCCTGGGAAGACAGCTGATTTCCTTGAGAAGAACTATAATTATGTTAGTAAGAATTTATCACAGTAGAGCCAAAAAGGCTTCCCAAAACAAAGAAAACCGGGGGGGGGGGGGTAGGAGGGATTTAGTTTAGCTTTGAAAAACTGTCTATTGAGATTTGAGAAATGAAAAGTTAGGGCGCCCATTAGAGCAATAGTTTGCGGTGAAGAAAATGCTCCCCTTGGTCGCAAAGACAGCCCTTGAGAAGTTAGAGACACTGTCGGTTATTCATGGTTAAATTCTGTGCTACACTAAATAGCAATTCCATATTAACCCTTGACAGATCGGCAGCTCATAGCCACTCAAGACTTGCTGCTCGTGGGACTTTCTGTTTCCTAGAGCAGGTTTTCATGACCTTCTCGTCCCCGCCCCCCCCCCCCTTTCCCTTTGTTTTCGCTATGTTTCTATGCGGTGCTGAGGCTCGTGATGTGTTTCCTCTCCATCTGGGCTCACTCTCGGGTCACAGTCTTTTCCCTGTGTCCCCCCCCCCTCACTTCCACCCCGTCTTCTCCCTTAAAACATAACTTTAAAAAAATCAATTCAATCTGCTTAACGTTGAAAATTCCTCTGTAATTTGTTCTTTCATCTTTTATTGTCTGATTTAGACTGTATTTCTTCTTGCACTCTTATTCTGAAAATCAGGCTTGAAGCAACGTCGCATAGACCTCTCCTGCTCTAGTGGTTTCACTGCAGAGACGAGAGCTTAGATTCCAATGGAGAGACAGTTCTGCTATTGCCCTGAACTCTTACTGGAAGACACAGGAACAAGTCAAAGTTTCTCCTATCAAAGTTCTTCCTTTAAGCCCGTCCTGTCCGCTATTCTTCAGTCTCCGAAAAAATGTAGGATATGTGTTTGTTTGTTTGTTGTTTGTTTGCTTGTTTGTTTTCCATTAAGAGCTAGCATCAAAACATTCTTACCGCACCACAGAAAGGCTGACGTCAAAGCTGTTTTACTCTTTAACCATCCTTCCTTAAACACATGCACACACAGTCACACACACACACACACACACACACACAGACACAGACACAGACACACACACACACAGACACAGACACACACAGACACACACACGCACAGACAGACACACACACACACACAGACACAGACACAGACACACACACAGACACACACACACACACAGAAACTCAAAAGTAAAATCAAGACACAAAATGTGTTTTCCAATTAAGCATTCGCACATAAAAAATAAATAACTTTTTGTTTTTATATAAAAAAAAATATTATCGCCACAGAAATTGGAACAATGATTAAAAAAAAAAAGAGAGGACGAGAGAGGGAGAGAAAGAGAGAGAGAGAGAGAAAGAGAGAGACAGAGACAGAGAGAGAGAGAGACAGAGAGAGACAAAGAGGGAGGGAGAGACAGGAGTGAACAATCATGGGAGATCGTTGTGCTCAGTCCTATTACTTCCCTTTCCTTGACAAAAGAGGCATTGAACAAGCAATGTAAACAGGAAAAACAAAATCAAATTTGCGCCGTTTGCCTGAAACATACATCATGAAAATTAAGGAAAAAATTATGATGTCAAGAGAATGTTTTCTTCTTATTGCTATACTTCTTTTTTTTTTTGCTATCAGTCTTTCTAATGGCAGGCGGTAAAAGGATTTTTTCTTCTTTATACTATTTGCTCAACACTTCTTTTGTCTTGCAAAGGGAAGTAAAAGTCTGGTCAAAATTATCTCCCCTTACACAAGTCCGACTTTTGGAAGAGGCAGATTGTTTGCGAAACAATCTCCCATTGTTCGTTAAGGGTAGGGGGAAGTGGGAGAGGTGCGTCTTTAAGATGTTAAAAAAAAAAAAAACTATTACAGATAGATTTTTAAAAAACATTTGTAGCCGATTTGGCATGTTCAGATTAAAGGATAAGAGTGACAGAAAAGTAACTGGCTCGAACGGTTCCCATGGCAACGTAGCCGTGTTGGATTTTGGCTACTCGTAAAGAACAATCAGTGAACTCTATCGCGTCTGGCAAATATCAGTGTCACTTAATGACACTTTGTATTGCACATCGTCCAAAAATTACGTATTTTAGCTCTTCGGGCACAAAAGAAAGTGATTTTTGAAAATAGGAACTCATGAAATTGAAATTTCACATTTCACCCTTGTTTTCATAAAAAAAAGCATAACAACAACAACAGCAACAACAACAACAACAACAAAAAAAAAAAAAAACGTGCAATGTGTGTGTGTGTGTGTGTGTGTGAGCTCACGTATGTGTGTAGGTATGAAAATGACATACGCCAAATTTCGATAGAGTTGGTGTGTAAATTAAAAAAGACAAAAATTAGGTTGCAGTGAGGCAGGACAAATTGCTTGAGGAGCTAAAACAGTTGCACATACTTCAGAAACATCATTTACAACGGAATTTCAACCCACAGAAACTACTATAGACTGACAATGAAATACAATAAACCTAACTAAACCATCAAACAACATTGAGCGCTGTTCTGACGGTCTAAAGTGTTTGACCATCCCCTTACATGTTTATTGAATCCGAGAATATATTAATGTGTTTGCAGGCATTAAGTCCACCATAACTAACACCAAAAGAAAATGGGGTCTTGTTTGTTAATGTTGTACTGTGTTCATTTCAGTCTATTTTGGTTCCCACTTTGTTCATTTTACCCCTTTTATTCTCTACATTTATAACTGACATAATCTTGCGTTTTTTCTACTTCTTCTCTACCGATTTCGTTTTATAACATCCATATTGTTTTCTTGCCTCCCTACTTTCTACTGATTCATTGATTAGTATTAGGTCTAACGAGTGATAGATTTCAATGGACCTACCTTTAGTCCTGTTTTGTATCAACTGTTGCCATTATTTATTTATTTACCTTCCTGTAATTTGATTGGCATTTAAGTTCGAAATTATCTAAATCTGTCACTAATATCGAAGACATATAGTCCTAAATTTCTCACAAAACCAATGTTTTTCTGCTATACGCTCCTCTTTTCAGAGTTCGGTAGGGTCATTTTGTCAGCGATGGCTCAGTTTGGCCCATGGCATTTCCCAGTTCATCGATGGACATGCCGGGTCTTCATGTACATAACATGTAAAAACTGGTCGGCCCATTTCGTAGCTGGAGCAGGCCTGTCCTTGGCCTATTTAAAGCTCATTATATCTGCAGGCCTGAAATCATTGCCGTCATTATATCTGCAGGCCTGAAATCATTGCCGCAGCGAGAGGTTGGAAGACGTAATTTAGCTCCATTTGCCGCAGGTATTGCAGGAACTCAGTCCGTGCAGTCTCACATTGCAGTTATTACGATCATATCTGCGTTGACTCGCCCTTACCTGTGGATACAAGTGTTTTCTAATCAGGTAAGACACAGAAAATTCGATAATTTATTTTTTTTCCTCTACAAACCTTGTCCGTCAAATCTACTTATCTATCAATCAATTATTTTAGTTTTATTTTATATTATTAATTCAACTGTAGACGATTTCAATCCATGCATATTGTCAGGCATAAATGTGTAAAATAGGGATTGTTGGCATCACTTGTCAACTTTACCTAGAATTTTCTTATGTAGTTTCCACAGCTATGGCACAGTTGTGTCAATGCCTGAATAAGGTATTTTTAACTTTTAAGTTAGGAGAGCAGTTGGAACAGAATCACTATTTCGAGCTTTTTTCGTTAGCAATACAAAGTTAGTCTGGTGAGCTGCTAAAGACCGAGAGAAAAGACTACCACATTTAACGTTCACGATAAAGCCATGTGTAGTTGAATTCGGATGCCAGATTTAAATAAAATAGATTAAAAAGGTCTGTTTTCCTTATGCGTCAATACTTTCTAATTCTTTTCGGAAATAAATTGGTGATCTCAACACAATACGAATCCCAAATCCTGAATATCAAACATACAATGGGAAGTCCACTATAGAATCAAGTAAGCGAGTAAGAATGAATAAATATTAATATATAACTTCTAAAAAAGAATACAGATACAACACATTCCGATTTCGTTAATCTCCTAATATGTTATTGTTAAATTTGGCCTTTGCAATAAAAATGATTCCCAGCTGCAATGGTGTATTTATATACTGAAATAAATCTGACATACAAAGAGTAAATTAATTGCTTATATGAACATTTTGCCTTTTACATTTTGAAATGCACTTCTCTCGTCCTCCAGGAGGACTGAAATCATTATCCTCCATACGTGTTCCACAAGGCTGCCAGCAGTATGATCTCTCCTGTGGACAACATCACGATGTACGCAGTGATCTTACTGGTAACGCTGCTCATCATCTACATCTGTAGGATCATCTTCTTCCACAAACATCCCGGAAAGAAGATACCAGGACCATCCTTGCTTCGAGGTTTCAAAATATTTCTTCAGGGAGGTCAGCGCCACAAACTCCATCTCGCTATTCCACAACTGGCGGAAGAGTACGGCGATTTGATGCAACTGGACATATTGATAAGGAAAACTGTTTTCATCAATGATGCTGAGAAATTTCGTAGACTTGTTAAAGATCCCAAATTTAGAGAACTCACAAATGACAGGCCAGCTACTTTCTTTGGAAAATATTATTACAATTTAAAAGATGTCATTTTTGTCGACTATTTTGGACCTGTTGCTCTACGGAAACGAAAGATTTTTCACAACATATTAAAATTTTATGGAGAGGGAAAACTGCAATTTGAGGATCGGATGGTGGAGACTTTGAAAAGTTTAATACAAAATCTTTCACAAATAAACAGCGTTGATTTGCACACACTATTGCACAATTACATCGCACATTTGATAAGCCTTCTCCTTGATGGAGATGTGTCTAAAAACGCGGCAGCAAAACAGGAAGCAATAGCCTCTTTCAGTTTATATAGTGAGAAACTGTTTTTGTTTGAGAACGAAACATTTCTCCAACCTTTTCCTTTTCTACGCCTCATACCTGGTCTCCGTTTCAAGAAACTCCATGAGGACACTCTAAACGGGGTGAGAAAAATGAAGAACGCTTTCTTTTATCCCTCAAAAGACACATTTGATCCCAATAACAAGAGAGGCATTGTAGACGAGATGTTTGAGATGCAGATGAGAGAAAAAGAAAGTGGCGAAGAAATCATCATGGATGATGAGACAATTCGATCATTAATCTTAGATGTGGCTGCTGCTGGTTTTCTTACCTCAAGTGCCACATTGTCTGCTTTGTTCCTGTATCTGATAGAGAACCAGGACATTCAGGAGAGAATTTACCAAGAAATTCAGAGAGTCATCGGTGATTCTGTTCCCAGTTTCAAACATAGGCATGAAATGCCTTACACAGAGGCTTCTATTCTCGAAACATTACGTCTTACAAGTAATGTGCCTTTTCTAGTTCCTCACATGGCTCGGGAGGACATGGTGTTTGATGGCTATTTCATTCCTAAATCCACATTTCTATTGATGAACGCCTGGTATTGCCACCATCGATCAGATTATTGGGAAGATCCTTACTGTTTCAAACCGGAGAGACTTCTGGACACGGAAGGACAACTCCTGCATTCTGACCATCCAGTTCGTCAGAGGTTGATTCCCTTTGGAGTTGGACGTCGTGGCTGTCCAGGTGAAACCTTTGGAAAATCTCGTATCTTCTTGGTGACGGCTTTCCTAGTGCAGAAATTTCAGTTTCTGCCCCCCGACAATGAAGCACTTCCTTCATCAGATCCAAGAGATTGGGAAGGCGTATCCGTTTTGGTTCCAGAGAAGTACAGATGTAAACTGATTTCGAGGGAGGTCTCATCATCAGTTATGTGATCTCAGCTAAAGATTCCTGGGGCAATAACAAAAACACAAAAATGATGGTCATTAATTGGGAGATGGAATAGACCATTATTTCCTCATGAGTGACTTCGAGCATAGTCAATTTGTCAAAACGCGTGGTTTGGTCAATGACACAATTTAATGTCACTTAGTGCACTGAAATTCTCATTTAATCAGATGTTTTCTTATACAAATTCAAAATAGGGTTGATTATGTCAGGGAGTTAACAATTAAGGAAATGGCAAGAGAAATTGCCTGGTACAATGTATCTAAATTTGTACCTATAGCTATTAAAATTTAACAACAACTCAGCTCATGGAGAATATTTATTGTAATTATTTTTCTAAATGGGGAAAGACATTCGCCCAGAGAGGATCTTAATAATGAGTATGGTATTGCTTTTAGCTTGTCATTTCTACGTTCTTGTTTGAGGTTTTCAACAAAATGCAGCAGTTAATGGAATGGGATGAAATTAACGCATTATTTTTGTCTTGTCGTACTTTTACCTTGTGTTTTTGGGCGAGTATCTAGCAATAGATGGCCTCAGAGAAAAATGGTTAATATGCCCTGCTGCATCTACTTTTGCTATTAATTTCTTACAAACATCATTGTTAAGAAAGCCATTTGTTTGTTTCTAGCTGTTGTAATATTATGTTAATCAGAATGACAATATAATAGACTTAGTGTTCACAATTTTACTATTTTTCGCGTGAAACAGTGTACGAAATCGTAATTTTCGTCTAATTTATTATTCATCACTTCATCAACATGTCTTTAGATATAGGACGTCTGTCTACCGGCAGCTAATCAAACACACCTAAAGGAAGCAATTAACAATATGTACAGAACTCGATTTGGTTAAAATTGATAAAGATTCTGTCACCTAGCCAAATTTTCGAACGTAGTTGGCTAATAAACATCACTCTGACTTCGCCGTACCTTTGCATGAAATACACTGTGTAACAGTTTCTGTTATGTAGGGCACAGAATTGGTGATTTTTAACTGCTGTTTAATGTCTGATAGCTTTGTGAGTTACTATTACGTGTTCACAATATATTGATTCAATGTACTTTAACGGCAGGCCTGCTTCAGAAAGCCACAACATTATTTACTATGTTCATATGAATATGCCAGAGATGAACAAAAAGATTTCAGGCTCACAATGAAAGAATAACGCCATAGTCTCAACGGTCACACCACTGATTCGATTATCATTTTTTGGGGATGATGTCCAAAACAATGAGACGTTTCAACGTGGGATTTCTCTGCTGGACCGTCCTTTATAAAGTGCACTATCCTTCTACAGATAGATCTATCACTGAAAAAGAAACCCTTCTCAACAGCCAATATCAGTTAGGGATGGAGAAGCAAGAACTTTGGTCTGTGATGCAATTCCTGCATTTTGATGGGAATACTCTGCTGCAAGGTTTTGACGAGTCATCTGTCATTTACAAAAAAAAAAAAAAAATGTCTATCTTATCAGATAATATCTTTTAAATGGCCGGTATGGAAGTTTAAGAGTGGGCGCTGAATCATTGCGGTTGAACCAAGATTTGATCTCTGTTTGCTGTGAAGAAAAAAAAAACTTATTGAACGTGAGAATGATAATGCTTGAAGACAGGAGAATGTGTTATTGTGAGTATGACAGATCTGTGGATCTGTGGAAAACATTCTTCATCAAGAACTGAACTTGACGAGATGGGTCTCACATCCTCTCATTTCTGAAATACAGAAGGGGATAAAACGATGCAGCCAAATGCCTGTCTTGTTTCACTTATATTTTTACATAAAATAACTCCGAGGAAGATAAAATTAACACCATCTTTTTCATCCGAAGGAAAAAAAAATTAGTACAAATACTATTCAGGTAATAAAAATGCTTGTAAAGGACATAATCGTAATCTAACAGAAAATAAGATAATACCAGTTGACCAGTTATAAGTACTGGCTGTAAAAAGAGGTTAGGTTATAAGAAAACGATATGATGATTAATTAGACAAAATAGCAAACGTCACTCACCCAATTTTTTTCCCTGTCATATTACATGTGAAAGAATATATCTTTTTATCTCGCTGTTATTTGTTGTTATACGAAAAAATATTTGATCATGTTTCCCGATATTATTTCTTTCTATTTCAATCATTATAGACTATTTTGGTAAAGGAACGGAATTTTCGTTCGGAATTCTATTTATATATAAACAAACTCGGCCCAGGAGTACTGGACACTTTGTGAAAGCCTCCGGGATGACGTGCATCAAGCTGGGGAGGACCTGCCAGAGTCATGTGCACTTGAGGAGTAATTTGTCACGGTATACTATGTTCCTTAAGCAATCAGCAGGCATAAGAAGAACAAGAGCTGTTTGAGTTTTTTCTTGTAGCTGCTGGACTAAGTTTTGCAATTTGAAGCTACTGGGATATCAAAGTAGAGAAAAAAGGACACCTTCCCACTGGGACAAAGAATGCTCAGCAAGACTTCCGGGGCACTGTTTTGGACCAGAGAAATCATTTTGACTCATCTGTGTTTCCCGTGAAGTTCCAGATATGAGAGAATAAAACTAAGGGCTATATGGGTTTATATTAGGCACTTCACTGGGTTACATGCTTTGTTACTAGTAGAAATGTGACCTCCTCCCCCCCCCCCCCCCGAAAAAAAAAAAAAATCATAAATAGTAATAATTTGATAAAATACTAGCATTTGAAAATCAAACCTGCCAGGTGACAATATGACCTAATAGGGATGATTATTGGTCAGTCAGCTCATCTGATGAGTATAAAAGATACTGTATGGATGTGGTAAAAATGAAACCATACTAAGTTGCTCATTAAGCCATATAAAATTTACGTTGAGAGCAAACCGAGCTAAGTTGTGCACATCGTGAAGAACAAAGTCTACTGAGAATTGCCCAGTGGGTGCTCGCATTCGTTTTTTAAGATCTAGTGAAATCCTTCTATAGATCCTTTCCACGTTCGTGTTTACGTCCGTGTTTGGATGCGAATTTTTGGTGGGCGGACGCGGAAGCGAAACGTCATAAGTGAACGACCTATTGACCAAAGCAAAATGGACACCACAAGCAGTGATAAGAGTGTTTGCGCTATACATCTCAAAGGTATCATTGTTTTCTCCGGAATGTACGGGGATTATTGTACCCTGACGAATCATGCATTTTTTTAATATAAATTTGTTAAACAAAATGTTTTGAAAACGGAGACTATTTAATCAGAATATATTAGAAATTGCTATTTAAAGTTGAGTCAAATAGCTTCAAATGTTGACTAATGAAAACAGGGGGATACATAAGCGAAAGAAACGTTATTTATAAACTAAGTATAATTATAATCAGTTTGAGTGTTAGTGGTTGAAGTAGATGTAGTATTATTGTAAAGCGAAAAAGAGAGGCATGAACTGAATTTGAACGTGTGTCTATAAATTAATAACTTAAATACAGTCAGGAATGTCGAATGAAATCCTGCACTTTATACTTTTTTCATGGGGTAAAAAGAAAATTCCTCCCTCCATTTTCCCCTTTTCTCAGTTCTCACTCTTCTCCAGATCTACACACTACGTCTGCTTTTAAAAAGTTACAAGAAATCTCGGAATCTAGAATTAGAAATCGAAACGGAATTTCAAATCATAGTGAGAGTTTCCGTGAGTGCTGCACGTGTCGTACATTGTGCATTGATTGTTGCTATTTTATTGTGACATTCAACATGTTGCGTAATAAGTAAACAGAGATCTGACAATGTTTACACAAATGCCGTAAATCTGCTTTAGATTTTCAAAGTTTGTGTACATTTTCAGACTTTCTAAGAGTAGGATTTCCGCATAATAATGTAGATGTACGAGATGACTGTTTGAAAGTTACTATGTTTACGTTGAAATTGTAAAGAGGTACAGGGTTCATATAAACAGAATTAATAAAGCCATTATGCTGTTGAAACACGATGGATTTATTATTTTCTTGCACATTTTTTTTTGTTTATATACAAATACTTCCAGGAAAATCAATAGCTACTAAGTTATTTGAAAATCAATAATTCTGAGCACGGATCTGAAAATTAAATGCTAAGTACAAATGTTCAAACCATCCTAAGAAATTAATATAAATCCTCATGCAGAAACTTTAAGAAACACAGAGAAAAGTAATTTTTGTGGATGAATATTTTTTAAATACCATAATACATAGGAGACACAACACGATTAAATCAGGCTCTCGTCAGATTTTGAGCATGTAGAGTTATTAGTATCACTGGTCAAGTTATTCATTTCCCTTTCTGTGTGTGAAAAGATTTTTTTCTCTATCTTTAGTAGAAGTTGAGCTATTAGCGACCAAAGACAGTAGGGATGACCTGTTGCTACAACTAAAGTTAGTGGGAAAATGGCTGATAATTTTTGCTAATCCTTATCATTTCTTATTAGGCCATGCCACTAAATTACAATTTTTGGGCTTTTACTCAATCAGTTCCAGCAAATTAAACTCCGAAATGCATTCTTGGAGTGATATAGAAAAAGAAAATGCAGTAAAAATTCATTCGCTGTCGAAAAACACGTGATTTCTCCGGTCGGCTCAATTTGACGAGCACCTGATTTCATCTTGTCGCGTCTCAATATTAGGCTTAATAGTCCTAATTTGAACGAGTGTTTCAAATTTCTTCACTGATAATCATTTTCATTTGGATTAAAAGCTACAAGCTCACAACCGAAAAAAAATGTGTTTTCTCAATTATCGCAGCTAGTTTAGCTGATGAAATGCTACTTGACAGGCATGAATTATAACGTCCTTTACACTCAACATCAATATACAGTCGAAAATACTGAGCTCATTGTCTGAAAATATGGCTTGATTGTTCATGTGGTGATCATTGTACTTTCTTTCACAAACGTTTGTTTGTTTGTTTGTTTCTGTTTAGGTTTAACGACACATCAGCACGATTCCAGCTATACTGTGCCAAATACGGTACGATACGTTTACACGTCAAGAAGAAGAGAGGAAAGAAAGGGGGACAGAAGAAAGGAGCCAAGAGAGAGAGAGAGAGAGAGATCAGATGTCTCACCTGGAATGTTGAGGATGGCACTCCATTGGAGACACCCAACCGATGGCGGGCTTACGCCGCCTGCAGGTGTGAGCAGAGAACCCACTTATAAACCCCGGGCTCCCGGGGTAATTGCAAGTTACAGCTCCATTGTGAGGTTCAAACCTTATTCTCACATAGTGATAATCACTTTTTATCAAAGAATTGCAAAGTCACGACCTATTTTCTTTCCCAAAAATTGCGCTGAATGAAATAGTACAACCGTCCAAAATGACATTCGACCACAAAATGACCGGAAGAGAGAGAATTTAACCTATAACAAACATGGGTAAATTCACTCCAAAAACAAACTTCTCGTGCACAGCAATTATCGGATTCTCAGCCAAAGCTCACTGAGAACATGCCAAGTGTAGAAATTGTTTTACATAAAAATGATCATAATGTATCAAAGTATCTAATGCTGTACAAATTTTCACCGGTATACATTATTTAAAAAAAAACGCTTCGTGCTCGAGCAAAACTCTATGAAGGAGATCGTGTCTTACCATATATTTGAGAATCTATACATATTTTAACTGCCACGAAAATGTGTTGACAGGATGAATGGACTTTGTCCTTGGCGTCCCTTTACCTGGCCGAACACCGGCGGTAGGCATTGAAGGCTGACTGTTTACATCACCAGATTTGAAACACCGTGTAAAATTCAGTAACAAGAGGCCAAATTGTTGACCTTGACAAAATATTATTCATACAAATTATAACTTGATAAAAATGAGACACAAATTAATTTAAACTGATCAATGACATGAACACATTCATCACATCCAGATATGAGAAATATATCAGACGTTTATAGCAATCTGGCCCCGCGATAAAGTGCATTTCAAAGTCTCAAAAAAATGCATGTGAAATGCTAAAAATTGCATGCACAAAACACCAAAAAATTGCAAAAAATTGCAAGTTAAATAAGAGAAGAAAATCTCTTCCTGACCACCCTTCTCGCAGAATTCGCTGTTGAGTCATTTTTATTGTGAAGTTTGATTACCGTCTCATGTACAACAATTTCAATTTCAAGAGTGTCCCTGAAAGATTCCTGAAACATCTGAGATTTGATATTTCATTTCTTTCTATTCCTGTTCATAAGCGTCACCGTACCGATATCCACTGGAGAGCTGTTCACAATTAATAATAAAACTAATATTTCCAGTCACAAATCATTTAGGGGATTGACAAGAACAACAGTACCAGAAACAAATTTCCACAATTAGTTCACTTGCCATCACAATTTTGCTATAAATCTTTGGCATTCTTTTTTAAGACTACATGTATAAGAAAGAAAAAAAAAAAATCAGCACTCTGTCTTGGCAAAATCTGACTGAAGTTGGAGATGCTGTCAAATCTAGCGTCTGCAGAATTATCAGACACCTCCCTCTGCACCGTCAGAGAGAAGCTTCGATCTGCCAAACCGGCATACTATACTAACACTAGTCCTAAAAAAATGGACCACGCTTACAAAGTTAAAAACAGACTTAAGCTTAGCTGGTATGTTTGCTGGCTAAAATTCTTACAAAACACAGCTAGATTTTGGCAGCCTGTTTCTGCGACTTGTCTGTCTCTCCATTTTCTGCGAAACGTTTTGATCACGTTTTAGATCTAGAGTCTAGATCTATACTAGATCTAGATCTAGAGTTTAGATCTATCCAGTAGACCTTGCAAAATAATTGGTCAGCACCACTAGCATAATTTTAAGTAGGGAACTAACTTCTGTTTGGCTGCACTGTAAGACTGGTGACGTTTTTTTTTTTTTTGTTGAAGAATCAATTCATCGTCGAAGATCTCTCAGGGACTTAAGAACAGTAAATCCACCACAATCTCAATCTACCACTCTGAAGTGTCATATGAACATTAAAATAAAATCGGCGATTTGAAAAGTGACACCACTCGCGATCACTGGAGGACTGATTGTGCTCGCCGTAGGACATAATGATATTCGCATTTTTTTCTCCTCATTAATTAATAGGCAAAAAGGCTAAAATTGCGAAAAAATCGCGGCGAGGTACAAAATCGCGGCCGCAACGCGGCTACGGACAGAAATCGCGGCCGCAATGCAATTTTCTGGAGGGCCAGAACAATAGCCAAAATAAGAAAAGGCCGTCAAATCTGTGAGCACCATGCATGCTGAGTTCAACAAAAGTCACACGATATGAGTTTCGCTCACCGAAGTTTCGTCATTTCAGAATGAAAGTGTCCAAACTATGTTATAAAGTTGTTGCAGTTAAAACAGTTTAATTCCAGGGCCACGATTCAAAGGGCCAGCCTTCAAATGAATCCGGTTACATGGCCTGTTTGTAGGGATGCCTAGGCTTCGTCCCTACCAGAAGTAAACACTTGATGACATAACCAAAATCAAAATTAGAAGTAGTGAGATAAGTATTTTGGGTAAAGGTTTTTCTTGGAACGTGGGATATTTAATATGCAGTGGTCAGAACCAAATACGTTGTTAACTTTAGCCTCGTTACAAGACCTAAGAATATAGTTCTGAACAAAAAAAAAAAAAAAAGGAAAGAGATGAGTTTTCTCTAATAAATCTTTACTTCAACGGACGTTACATCAGTTTATAGAAATAAGAAAGTTTATAGTCAAGTGTACCAAGCCTGTGAACAAACAAACAAATCTTTTCACGAACATACAATGTTATAATTATGCAAGAATACATCATGTTGCTTATTCGTTATGTAATTTTCATGAAGGTAAAAATAACCTGTCGTTGTGGTGACAAAAATACCAAACAAAATAAGGTTGCAAGAAAAAAGCCAGAAAAAATAAAAACACGCAAAAAGAACAGCGCAAACAAAATATATTTTTAAAAATGCAGAAAAATTATCCTTACGAAATGCAAAATGATGGAAAAAAAAAAAAACAACCGATAACAAACAAACAAGCAAACAAGAATGCAACAAAACGGTAGAAGAGGCAAAAACATATAACAAAAAAAAAACAAACAAAAAAACACACACACACAGACAGACAGACAGACACACACACACACACACACACACACAGACACACACACACACACACACACACACACAAATACACCCACACAAACGATTAACGAAATATAAAAAAAAAAGAAACATGCACACATAGACTCAAACTATAAACACACCAAAACAAACAAACAAACATACCCCCCCCCTTCTCTCCTCCCCCACAAAGAAAAAAACAGAAGAGCCCTTTTTTAAATCCTTCACAATTTGCAGTCCATCTACCCGTCCCCAAATTAAGCTCTGATTCCGTTTTGCACACATCACATACTGATAGCGCATTAAATATACCCAGTTCACTAATCGTCTATTTCTCGTCTGTCTGCCTTATATGTTTGGACACCTTGTTTGTTATCATCTGCCCCTTGTGCATACGTGCTGGGTTAAAAATAACAAGAAAAAGAACACAGAGTTTGGTCAAACAAAAAAATAATAATAATTACCGCGGCTTCAAGTACTTAATAGGTCCGGAATGGATTGTAAAATTTGGCAGAGGTAATACGTTGATTTTCAGATCTTGATGATGCGTTATCATCGTATTATCAATATAATTCAGAAAACGTCGATTTCAGAATCTTTTTATTTGTTTGTTTGTTGTGTCTGTTTGTTTGCTTTTTTTTTTTTGTTTGTTTGTGTTTTTTTTTTCTAAACGCAAATAGAGAGATATAACAGAAGGAGAGAGAGAGAGAGAGAGAAAGAGTGGAAGAAACACACAGACAGACAAGATTTACTACCGAACCTGAAAGAAAAGTTACCATTAAAAGTGGTGGTTAGATAATATGATGCTGCTTCCACTGATTTTTATAGCATAAATTCTGATCCTGTGACTTTGAGTAGGTTCACACTCACACAGAGTCGGACTGGCTACTCGGGAGTTTGGGAGTTTCCCGATGGGCCGGTGCGTCAGTGGGCCTGTGGGCCGGTAGGTCTGTGGGCTGGAGGGACTTCTATGTCCCAGGTGGGCCTGTTAAATTGGCAAACTCCCGGGCCGACTTTTCGAGCCAGTCCGGCCCTGCACTCACAGACTAGATCTGTAGGCCAGACGTCATCAGCTACGTAGCCAGCGTATTCATTTTGCTCAGAATTTGTTTTTTTTTTGGATCTAAATTCTGATCCTGTGACTACGAGTACGTTCATGGTCTAGATCTATAGGTGAGACGTCATCAGCTACGTAGGCAGCGTATTCATTTTGCTCAGAACCTTTTTTTTTTTAAATCTAAATTTTCATCCTGTGACTACGAGTAGGTTCACGGTCTAGATCTATAGGAGAGACGTCATCAGCAACGTAGCCAGCGTATTTTTTTTTTTTTTATCTACCTTCTGATCCTGTGACTACGAGTAGGTTCACGGACTAGATCTATAGGTGAGACGTCATCAGCTACGTAGCCAACGCATTCATTTTGCTCAGAATCTTTTTTTTTTTTAAATTCTTCTTTTTTTAAAATTTGAATATAACTCCCTCTTCCAATTTCTCTTCCAGATTCCCTCAGGTTTTTTTCTTGTTTCTTTTTTTTTAAATTTGTTTTCCTGGCCGGACTTAAGTATTTGTAGTCTTGAAGTTAAAGCCGACTAGAATCCGTGCCGTCACCAAGGTAGGCCTTGAAACCGTACGTAAGTTCTTGTTATTTTCAAAAGCCCTAACCTTCTAGCCAGCTTAATCTAACCATAACCGTATCAACAGAGGCCTTGTGGAGTGGAGTGATTCCAAAGCATTGCAACAATAGGCCAAAATAGACACCAAGACTAGGCTAATTTAAGCAAGGCTAAGTCTTTAATTTGAGGTAATGAGAAACGAAGACTACAGTTGGATACTTCGTGTTTTGTGTTTGTATGTGTGTTGTTGTTGCTTTTGTTGTTGTTGCTGCTGTTGTTGTTGTTGCTGTTGTTTCTTTTGCTTTTTTTTCTTCTGATGTGTCACTTTCAAAACAAGAAAACAAAACAAAACTATGGAGGGTTAATGTTTCCAGTAACAGGATAAAAGTTTATTTTGTACTTGCAAGCTTTTGATTTCATGTTTGAAACATTTGAACAATCATTTGTTTACTATTACGAAACCAAAATCTTTAACCTGATAAACGGTAACGTTTGCATAGTCTACACTACACTTGTCAGAAAGGTGGACATTTCTTAGTCTCACGAATTTTATATGTGAATGGGTGTTGGTCTTGATGTTGTACGTGGTAATCAGGCGGTGAATACGAATGAGGCGCACACAAGAACAGTGAAATAAGAACAGGAATCCTCGACGTCGAAATGATGCAGAATTTAATGCAGGTGCTAGGTAATAATACAAACTCCAGGGCAGCTGTGTAACTCCGATGTATATAGATAGCACTCACTGCATTCCACTCCCTACCGTCGTCTCGTTTCTTTATATATATATATATATATATATATATATATATATATAGTCTCTCTCTCTCTATATATATATATATAGGCCTAAATATATATAAGCTATATAAACCACG
>JBCAUA010453778.1:0-17528 GCA_038406235.1 Peronia verruculata | reverse complement strand
ACTCCTTCGAAAAGCTTAATTGAAAAAAAAAAAAAAAAAGTCTCCCACAGCGGCCGTGGGTTCTCTTCTAATTTATACTATAAATCTGCAAGAAAACCCACAAAAGGCGTATGGCTTCGAAAACTACTGCGTGTATACATAATATGAAAGTTGGTACACAACACTGTTGCAATAACATCTATGTTTCTACTTACATGAAGCCGAAAAAAAAGCTCGTAATTATTTACCTTATTCCAAAATGGCCATAATAGCTGAATAGTTAGATCGCGAGAGTGTTTGATCGGATTTGTACGTTCAACAGAACGACACACTACAAACATCAAACACGGTTTTCTTTGAGTAATGTTCAGATCGATCTTAAGATCAGATGGCACGGAGAGATCGGATTGAGACGGTCGTAAAATGAGATGCCTACACACTATTGAGATCAGGACTTAAGATCAGGTGTCCATCATTCGGAATCAGTTGCCGAAATGCCGTGGAAGCGAGAAGTTGTGCTTTCGACTATAGCTTTATGGCACGCTTGCCATCCACTTCATCTTCATGTCGCTGGGTAGTGTCGGTTTGACATATATATATTGTTAAAAAATCCTTCACGAAGGCCGTAGGTTTTCTAGTCTGTTATAAATCTACAACAAAACCCATTTTCTAAAAAAAGGCGTATGATCTCGAAAACTGCTGGATGAACCCATATGAAATTTGGCACAAAACTTAGTTGCATAAAGGTCTGTGTTTCTACTTACATAAAACTCCAACTAGCTCGGATGTTATGCTGGACGTTGTTCTAAGAAAGTGGTAGTAACTGAAAAGTAAATTCGGGAGAGCGTCTGATTTCAGTCGTATCTTCGACAGAATTGCGCGTTCAAAACACCAAACACGTTTCCCTTGAGTGAAATTCAGTTTAATCATGGTCGAGCCTATTTACACGACTAGTCTCAGTACGTTACTCACGATAACGGAAAAAATCACCAGCGCTGTCCCACGTGTCGGCAAACAAAGAAAACCCTCTCCCCTACATGCCATTTCTTTTTTCCCTAATGATTAAAATGAACTAAACCAAGTCCCTCCCCCCCCCCCCCCCCCCCCGGGACTCTCGACAAGCGCGTCAACGTCCGTCGAGCGGGTGACAAGTGTTCAAGGTAGACCGCCTAAACACACTTTTAATCATCATAAAAACCAACATGGGGCCCGCACACTTGCCATAACATGCAGTTTCGGCTTGACCTATGTTTAAATAATGTCCCACGAAGATCGTGGGCTCTCTTCTAGTACTGTAAAGAAATAAAAATCGTGTTTTCTTGTGTTCCTTGCGTCACGGTTAACAGAACACTCTAGAAAAAAAAAAAAAAAATCATCATAAAATTTTGCCCGTTCTTGCCTCACTGAGCAGACAAGAAGTGTTTTTTGCCCTCCTTACAATGTCTGTATCCTACCTCTTGCACTTGGCAAATGGAAGCAACTTCAGTGGCTGAAAAAAAAATGACTCACTCTTTAGATTTCAGACTTTACTGCTGGTCTAGTGCTTTTTACTGTTGTTGCAAATGTAGTTCTGTTATTCTTGACATTTTGCCCTATCTATTTAGCACCTTAATGCCTGCTAAGTTCAATCTTTAGTTGGAATGTTCTATTTGTGTTGTTGTTGCTGTTTACAGTATAGACCCCCCCCCCCGGCCGTGGAAGCCCGGAATTTATAAGTAGGTTCTCTGCTCCCACCTGCAGACGGTGTAAGCCCGCCATCGATCAGGTGTCTCCCATGGAGTGCCATTTTCGACATTCCAGGGGGAGAAATCTCTTCTATCTCTCTCCTTGCTCCTGTCTTCTGTCCCGTTTTCTTTCCTCTCTTCTTCTTGGCATGTAAACGTATCTTACCTTGTTTGACACAATGTAGCCGTAATCGTACTGGTGTGTCGTTAAACCCTAACACAACCAACCAACCATTATAACACAGACGTTGCGAGCTTCAGGAATTGCACAATGTAAACGCATCTAGAGGTCGTAAGTGTTACTGTGTAGTGAGCCTTGTGTAATCGTGCTGAAATACAGTCATAACTCATAGCTTTTAAATGAATCCATGAAACATTCATTTTCAAAGTCATCAATCACATAACCAAACTTTGCCACAAAATCCTATTGATTGTGTTCCTGTTGTTAGTGGTACATGTATTTATGTAGCGCTTTAGCCTTCAGAAACAGAATTATCTCGGCTTTAAGCGCCTGCCTAGTTTGGAATTAGAAGGATTTTTGGTGGGTAGAAATTTGGATTTTTTAATTTTTTTTTACCAGAAGGCGGAGTCTTCACTCACTCTTCATCTGATTGTTGCTGCCAAAGGTTCTTTAATGTGCATAAGTGATCTCTGAAATATAATCGCCCTTTCCTGAGAAGGCTAGATGACAGGTTTCAGGGTCCTGCCGAGTCACTGAAAAAAGCACGGAGGTTCTCATCTTTCATCCTACACTTTTCACCTTGTCATCAAGAGGCAAGGGCCTTACCTCTACAAAACACAGTGTCCTTCGACGTCCATGACTGCCACTATCACTGACATCACGAATTAACATGTTTTTGCTTTCTAAGCACGTACTTATATATATGTAGTGTTTTAGTCCGAGAAAGGTAGGATTATCTTGGGCTTTAAGTGCTTTCTCTGTTTTTAGGGAAAAGAATTTTGTGGGCAAAAATTTTGAATTTGAAAATTTTGCCCCCGCACCAACATCTCTGGCTACTCTTATCCAATTCTGAACTGCCCAGAATTCTTTAACATGAGTAGGGAACATCTGAGAAGGCTAGACATTGACGTCCCTACCCACAAAGCCAGGGGACCATTGAAAATGCATATGTATTCTAATATATATTCAAATCCTTCCTATCCTCGATAGTAAGATTCGAGACTCGAAACCACAAAAACCATGACGCCATTTTTTGTTGGTTTTTTTCCTCTGAGTAGCAGAAGCCTAACCTCACGACCACAGGGATAACTCCCCTCACCCCTTCCCACATGCCTATTTTGTAAAAAAAAAACAAAAAATAATAGTGGCCTTCTGTCCTAAGAAGGCAGGATTATTAAAAATAATAGTGGCCTTCTGTCCTAAGAAGGCAGGATTATTAAAAATAATATTAATTTAACTCTCATGATCATTATAACATACAAAATGACATTTCTATGAATAACAAACACTTAATAAAGTACACATAATTATACAAGGAAACTGGAGTGTTTCTTTCATACTGATGCAGGTTTTATTTCACTGATGTTGTACAGGCACATTAACTTTGCATACAAAACATATTCTTACTGTAGGTACATCTAAAAAAAAAATTTTTTTTTTTTTTAAAGAAATGAAACAAACAAAGGAAGGAAGTTAGTGTCAGTGTCATGTGGACTGACTTATTTCCTTTGTCTTGGTGTCTTGTAAGGCACCGGGTGAAAGCTGACATGCCATTTTCCTCAAAGTGGGATCAACCTCATATCAGAACAATATTAATTAACAGCTAGCTAGCAAAGAGAATATCTGTCAAGATATCACAATAAAGAATGCCCTCTGCAAAAAAAAGAACAACTTTCAAAACAGTATCTCAATAATTCAACTGTACTGTAAAGTGTAAGCACCTGTTTACTGATAGTTCAGATTCAATCAAAATTCAATAGACAAATTTCCAAAATATCAACTGAGGTAATGCAGAAGTTTACTGGCGTAAAAATCAACTGTTTCTAAAATTCAAAATTATCCTCAAATACACTTACATCAAGATCTAAATTTAGGTTTGAAATGCCAAATCAGTTCCTGCCCACTCATTTGCTGGGCCATGGACATCCTTGAATTGTAATGGTGAAAATCAGATCTTAGCTTATAGATCAAAAGCTATGTGGTGTCGCTTGGTCAGCCGTAGCTTCCTCACTGATTTCCCTGCAACAAGGGCCAATCTGTTGATAACAGACTAAATGAAAGCAGACCCTCCACCAGCTACCCCCCAACCCCTCCTCCATTCTACATTTATTTTAGACATCTTTTTATTTTACACTCTAAACTCTGTCACTACCTCAACTAATTATGGGAGGCACATGTCGATAGAAATTTCACAGGTAGGCCTGAGGAAGACCAGGAAGGTTTGGCTGTTAGTCATAGGGGAGGGAATTAAAGACAAGAGACTGGTGTAACGAAAAAGATATAACAGAAAAAGATCACATTCATCCTTGAGCTTGTTTCACAGTTAAATAATTAAGGATAAAAAAAAATAATAGTAATAATAATAAGTCATCTTATATGGAAAAATGAAATTCATCCAATCACCTCCACCTAGAAAAAAAAAAAATAAGTTTCATTAGAGCTCAGAAGATACAAAGAAAGGAAAAGTTTTATTTTGGTTGGAATCCCTCCTAGCTATTGCTGAAATCAATTATCACAGAAGCTATTAAGAACATGTTCAGTGTGCGCTCACAAAAATTAAAGCAACTCACTGTTGTACTATGCAGCATTAAAGACTACAACAAGGATCACATTAATTAAATCTTTCAATGCTCTTTGACAAAAACACACTATAGTGATGTTTCAGTCAACTAACTGAGTTGAGACAACAAAAGGATCAACATTTGAGACGCAACACAATGAAATCAGGCGCTCGTCAAACTGAAACAACCAGAGAAATCACATGTTTTTAACAGTGAATGAGTTTTTAACATTATTTTTTCTTCTTAACAGAACCCTTATATATCAATGTAAAAATGTATTGCAGTGCTAAATTTGCTGAAAAGGAATGAGTAAAGGCCAAAAACTTGTAATTCAGCGGCATGGCCCACTAAGGCTAAAGAAGGATCAACTAGAGTAATCAGCCATTTTCTCTAAATTCAGCTGCAGTAACAGGTCACCCGCCCTCATCTTTGATTGCCAATATCTTGACTTCTACTTAAGGCAGAACGAATATTTTTTCATACATGGAAAGGGAAATGAATAATCTCCCCAGTGATATCAATAACTCCATATGCTCAAAATTTGACGAGAGCCTGACTTCATCGTGTCAGATCTCATATTCCAGTAAATTAAAAAAAAAAAAAAATTCAGCAAGTCATGAACAGGAACAAAAAGTGTAAGTACAATATTAACAAGCTAAAGGTGGTCCTGTCACAATATTTACATGTATATAAACCTACGAATCATCACAAGATGACTGTATTTATGACACATTTCCCGATATATTTGTGTAAAGAATCCAGGAATATGTATAACAAACAAGAAGGAAGAACTAAATGCATATACAAGTTCATTTTTCACACACAAGACAAAATTGAACTTTTGTTTTAATCCTCCAAGTGTCAGTAACCGTAATAAACAGTCTGTGATGTCAAGGGAATATAAAGATTTTACCATGTGTCAGAAAATATTTAGACACAAGCATACAGAAATGAAGTTAAAGCCCTGTCACTTTACATTTTCTGAAAGTAGAATGAATAAACTACTACATGATAATTTTTTTGTTTTTCTGATTTGTTGACATATATTGACCTTGATATTGATCCACTGACCTATTAATGAATCACAATATGGCCAATTAAATCAGTTGTAACACCGCAGAACAAGATTCACAGCCGATTTGATCGACCGTAAACACTTGGAGGGTTAAGAAACTTCAGTGCTTTCTGTCTGTAGAAGTTATTGATTGAAACATTTGTTTTGGACAAGAGTTGCTGTTTCGTCTCATTTTTTTGACTAAGATGTTTACAGTTCAGGACTAAACCTGAATAGGTGACTGTAACTTTGGCAACACAAGAAATGGAATTTAGTGTTCTTCCTCCTCAGTTCTCATACAGTGCATATAGTCATTTAGGCAACCGGATAAATACTAGGAAGATATTACATGTACATGTAGATCTCATTACCAATATCAATTACAAATGTACCAGAATTAAAATATAAATTTTTACTCAAAAAAAAAAAATTTAGAAAATGGTTGCTGAAGATTACATGATCTTACCGCCTCTGTTTTCTTAATCATACTATCCAAACAGAAAATTTTGACAGAAAAATCTCCTGGTTTGCGATATTCAACAAAAAATATAACATAAGTGGAAAAAAAATAACAAGCAAACTGAATTAATCAGAAACAGAAGATAAAAACGGAAAAATCAACAAAAAAGAAAAAAACAAACAAACAAAGAATAGAAAGGAATTTATGATCCCACAGATGCTAGAGCAGGAGGTAGAAATTCTGCGCAGCAAAAAGATAATTTAGCCATTTAGTTTCATGTAAGAGAAAAAGAATTGTTGTATACCAACTGTATAAAATCACATGAACAGAAGTGTTAACAAGAGGTCTAGCAGAACAGTGGGGATCTTATATACTCAGTCACATGAAAGAAAAGCAAGATAACAAACAATTAACAGCTTCATTCTCACATTAATCATCACATTGATTGCAGGTGATCTAATTTCTTGTACTCAGTCCTATTCCACTCAAAGTCTCATTCAATTTTCCTAGACTATCATATAGGTGCAGTCTACTCTCATCATGTTCAACAGCTCAGGAAAGAAACAGCTTTGACAACATATGACACCCTAATGTCTGCATATTATGGTGAGTAAATCTGAAGAAACAAATGGGGATTTTGTATTATAAAATATATATATATATTCTCAATCATGTATGAATTAATCCTCATCTGTTTGAATCTGTTAGCATACTCACATTCCTTTAAATACAATGCTAACAAAAATTCATTACGCAAATTTACATTTAGTGTGAAAGCAAAATCATCTGACTTTGGCACGAGATCGTTCTTTGTAATAATTAGCAACTCTTTCCAACAACTATATGATGAGATCTGCACAATTTTCTGGACAAATATCTGCATTATAATTTTCTTCAATTTCTAAACAAATGTGGCTTTTTTTTGCATAGACCAGTATGTTTTTTTAATTCGAAACAAACACACCAACATATATGCAAGTAAAACTTCAAACATATTTTCAATTTTTCCTATGAAAAATTCGCAACCATAAACTTTTTTTTTTTTTGTTAAATATTATCGCAAAGTTTCAGTAAAACTAAGTAAAAAGCAAAAGCCCTCTTTGCCCTGATGCTCTAGCTCTCCTCTCTAACCAATCATGACTCAGACTAGAGTAGACGTGGCTGATGTTGAGGAGAGGTTGACACCTTTGTGATCAATTATAACTGGAGTATTTGACCAAAACCATTATAAGCGCAAGCTAAATATTTCTAGACAAGTGCATGGCATGATATCTTTGTGTGATTTAAGCAAAACCTTGCAAAATGCAGTATGTGTAACTGTACAAATTATCTGAATTTCAGATGCTTTCCAATAATGCAATTATCAGAAAAAAAAAAATTTATGTTTCTCTCCAAATGGGAAACTGAATTTTTCTCACTCTACACTCAAACCGGTCAATTACATATGGCTGGAAAATACAAAGTATGCATCAGAATGTTCAGCATGTAATACAATTCATTTCATACTACATTGTAAGGCACATAAAGATAAGGTGATACAAAAATGCTGCGGTCGTTCTACCCAACATTGTCAGCAAAGTGAAACAGAAAATGCTTACATTGTGTATGTGGGAAGACGTAGCTACAAGCAAATGTTCATTTAGCAAACACAACATTCCGCAAAACTCAGCCTCACTGATCAATCACCTTCTCATGGCATAGGTAGCTCCATCTCACATTACTTGGGGACATGCAATAGCTACTGGATCTGAATTTTACACAATTATATACACAAGATAATCTCATTGTCATTTTTCCACACTTCATGGTAACAATCTGAAACCGGTAACATTTTTTACTTGTACAGCCCGCCAGTGGTTGATAATGTAAAAAGGTACTTCTTGCAACCTGTCTGTAATTTCTTTCACCACAAAACTTGACACCTTTCGCAGCATGAGAGCCTCTCTTCTTGGCCATGATGAACTGCAGATTTTGGCTTGAAAATGATGTACAGCTTTATAAATCTGAAATTACAATGTGACACGATGAAATCAGGCTCCCGTCAAATTTTGAACATATGGAATTATTGGTATCACTGTGGAGATTATTCATTTCCCTTTCTGGATGTGAAAAATTTTTGTTGTACATTCAGTAGAAGTGGAGCTATTGGCAATTAAAGATGATGGAGGTGACCTGTTGCTGCAGCCGAATTTAGTGACAAAAATGGCCAATCACTTTTGTAAATCCTTATTAACCTATGCTAGCCTGTGCAGCTTAAATACAATTTTTAGGCCTTCACTCAATCTACTTCAGTAAATTTAACTCTGAAATGTATTTTTTACACTAAAAGGGTTCTGTGAACAAAAAAAAAAAATGCGTTAAAAATTTGTTCACTGTTGAAAAACACGTGATTTCTCATCGCCTAAGTTTGACCAGCGCTTGATTTCATTGTGTCGCGCCTCAATTTATTTTCTCTCTCTCTCAAGCAGTAGTTCTCACATATGCAATAAGCATGTAACTTACATACTTACTGAAACAATCTCAAGAGGTAAACAAACAAAAAATACTACCACACAAAACTATTTCTCAAAACACATTCTGCTATACCTTTAGAACAGGAGATAAGAGAGCCATCCACAGTAGCTGAAAGACATCAAGAGAGCATAATGTAACTGAAGATGACGTAATATTAATACTAGAATTGTTGTATCAATACTCTATCAGATGTTCTGGTACTCCTTCGATATCACGTTGCATCCACTGTGTACATGGTCAGCTAACACTGGAGAAGGTATAGAGGTGTTTGTCACACCAAACAAAGTGGACATGGCTAGCACAAAGTCCCCACAACAAGCTCTTATCCAGGATATGATTTACAATGACATACATTCTAACAGGGATGTCAAACTGTTGTCACAAAACAGTCTGAAAATTTTTGCCTCCCCCTCCCAACCTTTTTTTTTAAATATCTGGTTATGTAAGAGTAAGACACCTTTTACAAAATCTAGGGTTTTCATGCTAGAAATTTTCGTTGTTTTTAGAAGAAGTTTGTAAGTTTCCACAAGACCCTGGGATGCGACTATAACAATACAGTGCACACATGATATATCAACATGTAAGGGTCAAGACATTTTGCGTCGATATAAGAGAAAATCGAGACAAAAGAAACCTCTTTAAGATAGTGTTCTTTCATTGCAGAGATGGCTTACTACAATAACAGCAAGTAATCGTGCTGTATTCTGATGTGGTAAGGGAAAGCAATTATGCCCCTATCAAAATATTGAAAATTACTGCCCTTGATCAGAAAAAAAAAATCGACCCCTAACAAAATATTGAAAGTTACTGCCCTAGATCAGAAAAAAAATCGATAAAATCAGCACCCATTCGTTTGTTTTTTAGACTTTTTGTTATGATATTTGGCCCTGAGAAGGACGGTCAGTAGATCTTTCATGCGAGAATGCAAACGGCAGGTATTAGATCTACTACTGATACAAGTGTAAGTGATTCCTAACCATCGTATGCACAAGTCAGACTAGATCTAGATCTAGACAGCACGTGGGTGGATGGGTAAACGCGTCACATGTAGATCTACACAAACACACGTACAACAACCCTTTCCTCCCCACTGAGAGGACGGTAGTCCAATCTAGACATAAACCTCTTTGTTTCCCTTCCAGTGGAGCCACCAATGCTGGGTCACATGGGGTGTTGTGTAGGTCTACTGTGCCCACCACTATTCTTCTTCCCTGACCACCCAGCGTGACACACAAAGGCCCACGGCTCGCCTCTTACCTCTAAATTCTAGTTGAGCGAGGGAGGAGGGATGAGGAGATTTCTTGTGCACAATAATAAGGCCTCCACAGCTTAGCGAGTTTGATCGATATGTCGATATGAGAGAAATCAAAAGGAAAGGATGTCGATATAGAGGGATATATTTACTAACAATAAAGAGGAAACAAATCAGAACTTAGTAAATCATGTCCATAAAAGCGAAATGTCTTTATAAGCGATGTCAATATACGTGGTGCGCACTGTATACAACTGGTGGAAATTAAAAAAACTAAAATTAAAAAGATCCCACAGGCAGTGCTGTCATCATAATCATCAAGCGTAACTAGACTAAATCTATTTTCTAAATCTGGATTGTGAATAGCTGAGCTCTTACACTAGTTTTTCTGAGCTTATGGACACATAATCAGTTCTTGTCAGTACTCTGATGTGCTGATTTTCCATCAACAACTCTCACGTGACCACTTGACTGCATGTTGTAGGTGTGAGGAATTATGCGCTGCCAACTCTGATCTCGATCTTCATACAGCCATCGAATAACAGACTAAGAATCATTCGAGGTATGAGGATAACTCTTTTGTACTTACAGTTTCACTGTCATCGTGCAGAATTCGTATTGCAAATTGTTATAAAACCATGACTGCCTTGTGGATTCAACAGACCTGCAGTAAAAGTCGGCAGTTGGTTGGCTAAAGGTAGGAAAGTCGGTAACTTAAGTGAGAAGTTTGACATCCCTGATTCTAAGTAATATTAGTATGGCACTGGTATTCTGTGCTGTGGATTACTTTTTTAGTTAGTGTACACAATTCCCAAATCTAAAATTTATCATTTCAATTTCTATATGTATGTAATAATTTCCAGCAATCTTACGTATAAATGTCTGCTTGGTTTCTACAATAATCAAGGACATAAACAATTGCCTTTCTCCAGACCCCTGCATAGTCACACTTTATGGCTGGTTAGTAACATAACACATACTATGGCAGATCCATGACTAATGCTTTGGTGGGTAGTTCAGCATGAAAGATGGGGTTTCCAGCTCTGGTTCGGACATCACTTCATAATATTCCAGACAACCATACCACTTGATCGCTCCTTCTTTGCTGACAAAACAGTGGAGCTTCAACTGATCTTTGGGGTCTTGAAACGATTCCACAGTTAATGAATCACCCCAAACACTTGGAGCAAAGTGCACCATAGAAATCCGCATCACATAGTAGTCCTGCAGCATGTTGGCCAGGAGAGGATAGAAATTACGATTCGCTGCTATGCTAATATTATCCATGAAGTATCTGGTGTAAGAGGGATGGCGAGTCCTTCCACTGGTGTCTGTGTCTCTTAATGTCACCACGACGTGATGAGAAAAAGTTTTCCCGATTGAGTCTGGTGGTTGTATGGGCCGATAATTGTCTGGCATTTCTGGTAACAAACGCAGAAATTTGAGCCGCCACCAATCCGGTATCTGCTCTGTCAGACCGGACTCTCGATGAACAAGAGAATTACATGATTTCATCATGATGGAGGCCTTCTGGCGACCTCCGAAAGTTGCACTGCTGCGAACTGTGTACATTGTATTCATCATACCAGTCAGTTTCAGTGACACCTGTGAAATTAAATTACCACATTTAATATCATATGATACAATTTTTTAATCCTTACCATTTTTTGGAGGTGAAAGAAATAGCTATTTCAATGACATTAAACCAAATCTGTTAACAAACAAAATAACACAATCTGGAAATCATTTTTAACCTGTTGCAAAGTCGAAACATCTGGTACTGAAACCCCTGGGATGTACAACATTTTGACTGATGGATTAAAAACATATTTGTGAGTCAGCTAACTTTACGTCTTACAGAGCACGGCGTCATATTCTACAAGAAAACAGTCCAATTCAGGTAAAGCCATGAATCAGCCCCCTCCTGCACCTTGACAGTGAGGTTTAAATAGGGCCATAGGGAATCCCTGGCTGCTGAGTTGTAGGCCAACCTGAAGTAGTTTTGCCATCATTTTAAAGCATTGTCATTGTCTTTGTGTGGGTCCTAAAGATCAGTTTTTTTATTTCTTGTGACAGTTCAATCATTGCACTATCATCCTGTGAAATTGTGAACTTTCTCTGGTCATTCATATCTATGATATAGATGTTTGAAAAGTGTCACCGCAATTGAGTATGTCAAAATATATTGATCTGCTTTCACTGTGAATATTTTCAAATCTGCTCCTGACGGTCACATCAAATTAAGTGCAACAGAACATCTACTATCTCTATTGTACTTTGTGAAAATTTTACGACTGTATGGATGATAAAATGTCACTATCGGGAAATGAAAATTATTGAGTACTAACGCTCTTTATAACGTGGTTGCTGCCGTGGGGCATACCCTTGAAAATCATCAGAAATGTGTGAATGAACTGTGTGTGCCCTTTGTATGGCTGAAAAAACTTACTAGGAAGGACATAAAGGCTTCACAGAAACCAAAACTGTGTGGGCAACTATCTGGGGACCATTTATTAATCTTTGGAGTGGATGTCAAGTGTTATGCTGAAGATATCTATATCTACTCCAAATTTCTGTGCCTGAAATGTGTTTCAACCATCAAAACTTATGGCAACAACCAAGTGCAGTATCCCTGAGATGTGGAAAAGAACAGTTAACAAAAGCCAAAGCATTTGGTGTAACTTTGACAATACCAAGGCAACTGAGGATTGTACAGTGTGCCATCACAGACAGAAACTTTCTTCTGGATGTATAAGAAAATGAACAAGTGGTGTCATCCAAAACGTCGAAAATGACATTACAGAGGACATCAGCAATAGCCAAGATAATTTTTCAGCTTTCCCAGTTCCATCATTGACACTGATAAAGAGATCACACAGACACATATCCAACTCAGTCAGGGTTCACCAATGATAAAGAAATAGACACAACAGATCATATCTTAAACAAACAAATAAATAACCATCAACTGTTGTAGAAGAGAGGGTGCTCAAGCATTTCGTCAGGAGAAAATAATTTTTTACTGCAATGTGATCCTCAGCATAATTTTGTTATGTGTAGAATGAAAGCTCAACCTTTGGTACTTCAAAGAGTCAGCATGCCTGGGAAACTGTCCTCAGATGCAAGATCACCAACCAAAAAAAGGAAGAGCTCAGCAAAATGATAGAGTTCGGAGAAGTTTAGCTAGAAAAAGTCAAGAATCAGTTGATACCCAGTTTCACTTCTGAACAAAGAAAATTCCACAGACATGCAGGCATAGCTTGGGTAAAAGAGGGGGCATGAAACAGAGGGAAACCATAACAAAAAAACAAAACATTATTTTTAGCTATGAATTGTGTGTTGTGCTGTTATCAAAATGGTGTGTTTGTAAAATGTACACCAAACTGTGTAAAACAGCTGAGCTGTACAGTTTATTAATGTAACTGATTGTCAAAGTGGAGCTAAAGGACCTCTGGCTCTGTACAAGTAGTCTTCTTCAGCTTATTTTTTCACACACTCTTCTTATTTGATGAGTTTATTCAAGAATATGTTCTGAATCACCATGTCAAATTATTCTTTGATTCATCAGGAGGTTTGTGATATTTCTGTTATATTATGTCTGCAAACTGATGGAAAATATTGATCCAACAAAGGCTGCTTTTTTGCATGCAACTGTTGGCATTAATAATAAAGATACAGGGATAAAAACGATGCAGGGCTGTAGCGACTTTTTTCTTTAACATTATGCGTGCAGTGCAAGGAATGTTGGTTTCAGGATTTGGCACACTTTGGGTAATTGTGAGCCCTACAAATCACCTCAGCCAGCTACCACTATCTTCCCAGCCACCAGGTATCTGACCTCTATGACCCCAATTTAGATAGTGGCTTCTTGGGCTGAGCTGAATGTTCTCCTTCCCCAACCCCATGAGAAACATAGGACTTCATTTCGTTATTCATTTCAAACTTTTTCATTTGTGATCATTTTGACGGTAACAATTTCTGATGCTGCACAAATCAGATGAAAGGCACCATTGCCAAGATGTAGTTGGTGATTTCAGCTCCTATCATGAACAGGTAGAAGGATGCCAATGATCAATGAATGGCCAAAATGAACATTTTGTCCTGCATTTATCTATGTACTGCTTGTCTTGAGCAGTACTGGTAATAGCTAAAGCTGTGAACACAATGCCTGCAATAATTATTTACCCAGCTAGTCTTTATTGCCATATCAGAAATAATTTACATACCATTTTGCTAGAGCATGCAAGCCACTGATGCTGTCCACTGATAACTGTGTCAGAATTTCATTAACCATGAAAAGCAGTAAACTTATTACTATCAATAACAGATGAATAAAAAAAAAAAAAGCCTAAAAATTATAAACATAAAACTGAAACAATTTGTGATAAATTTAACTTCCAAGATTCAAAGAATATAAGACATTCTACTACTGATGTCTTTTACCTCATACCTGTATGGGTGATTTTGCAGTTGTTGTCTCATAAAAATGTCTTCGAATTTCCATGACCAAACCTTTGGAATAGCTGCCAATGCCTTTCTGGTTGAGGCTCTGGTAATCCAGGAAGGACAAAATATTGTCATAAAGTGCTGCATGTTCTACTCTCCCAATGATATTCATCAATCTGTGGAGATCTGGCTGACCTGAAGATAATATTAGATTTTGTCCAAGAAATTACTGACAAATTTTGAAGGATTTACTTTGCATTTTCTGCCTTCTCACTCTATGTGTGTCACAACACTGCAACCCACAGAAAAACTTAAAACTGCAACTTGCACACACTACACACCCTATGACAAACATCCCTCAAGCATAGTCAAGATAGCGAGGAAGATCAGGCACACTTTCATTTTATCACCACATCTCCAAAACCACAACAGTGTCATTTCTGTTCTATTGAGGGACCAGCCTTGATAAACACTGATTATTCTGTAATTTCTTTCCTGTGACTTCTTAGTTGTCACTGTTATCCATATATATATGTGATAAAGTCATGATGGTTCTTTGCTGAGAACAGTTCCAAAATCAACATAAAAAACCACAGCTACATGTACTTTAAAGTCAATCTATCAATGTAACGCAATAGACCGCTCTAACTGGGTTTCTGGTGAGATAAGGTCTAGAGTTGGGGCTTTCTTGAGAAAAATGCATAACAGTCATCATAAAAAAAAAAAAATAAAAACTCCTATCATTTACAATCTTTGCTGGACTGTACTACATAAAAGGATGATAATTTTGCTTTTCTCTCCTGGATCATCCATCATCTAGTATAATATATGAAATATTTAATAAAGATGCAATTCAATGTGCTTCATTCATTTGTAAACATAAACACAAAACAACATTCCATCATACCTGTGTAACTAATATCATCATACCGAAGTCCAGGTAAAAGAGCCAAGGCCTTGTGTTGATCCTTGTGAACCTCAATTCTCAGATTAAGTGATGGGTAAGCTCTATAAGAAAGAGAAGCATCCTTTTAAAGCATTTATGGAATATTTTCCTTGCAGAAAGTGGCACAACATTTACAAAATATACGATGCTCTTTCAGACCGTCTAAAGAAAACTATAAGTGAATGACTTCATATTTTACACATTAAAATACATCATACTTCTGGAATAGGACTTTGTATGAAGTTCATTCAAACTCTCACCATCAATAGAGAAACATCAAAGATCTAGAGTGAGACCAAATGAAAAGAGAAATACAATCTTTCTCAGTAACTTATATATTTTCAGTGTAAGACTGCTTGTACAAATTCAATATACTATTGTAGTCAATCTTTGACAAACCAACTGAGACAATTCTGTGAGAGAAAAGAGCCATTCTCAATATCAGCAAAATTACTTCTCTTTGATGGGCGCAAGAGGAATACAGCAAATATTGCAGAGAAGGAAAAAAAAACTTTTTTCTTCTGATCTGATGAGAAAGTCATCATGTGATAAAAATAATTTTTTTCTGTCATGACAGTTTTCTAATTTGTTAAAACAAAATGTTTCAATTAAAAGTAGTAAAAATTATTTCTCCTTTCTTTACAATGCTTATATTATCTTCTTGTAATTGGGAAAGAAGTAAATTAGATGGCTGAAAAAAAAAATTCATGTGTGTGTTCCTTTATTCTTATACTATAATTTTTGCATTGCTAGTACTACCAATCACAATACATCTGTAATGTATTGATAAAATGCATTTTATAACACATTCTTGTATACTGACAAACAAAAAGAAAAGAATTGAAATGAATCAAGACGCAAGTGAAAAATATAGCCAGTAAACAAGAGTCAACATTTGGAAAATTTGGATTCATCATTTTATGAGTTTGTCACCTTACTACAACAAGTAGCAGAGTCAGGATAAAATGAATTTTCTGTAACCACAGTAATTTCAGTTCTATGGATAAGAAAGTGATTTTTCATTACATTTTAGCAGATATGCTTTCTTTAAGTGCAAACACCTAAATACTAGTCTAGTCTAAAAGCAGTAATGTAACTTGTTGTGCTTTCAGACAGATCCTGATCCACGTTTTAACCACATTGCATTGCTGTGGACAGGCTGACGGACTGCTGTGGTCCAATTCCATGCTAGATCTAGGCCTAGATCTAGATATCTAATCTAAACTGAACACTGTAAAGTTTTGGCACACTCATTATTGAGGATTGTACTGTGTGCCATCACAGACAGAAACTTTCTTCTGGATGTATAAGAAAATGAGCAAGTCATTTCTTTGGGTGCATTCATTTCACGCCACACATTATTACATGAACATGCAGTAAACAGAGATCTAGATCTGTAGATCTATGTATGACAATTAGACTCAGATATAGGCCTAATGATTATGATTGCCAAGTTTGTATCTAGAGATCTAGATTAGATGATCTAGACCTAGTCTAGATTTAGCCAAGATCTAGAGATCTACAAACGAATCTAAAGAGTTTCAAGAGGTTATAGAATTGTTATTAGGCCTATGTCAGTTATAAACATGCATATGTAATTCGATCGGCTTTCTGAATCAACTGCAAAATGAAATAAAATGTAAAACATGCCTCAGCAAATGATTTATTCTGCTGCGAAACATTGTGCTTTCTGCTGTTTTTCTGACAATGTTTATACTACTGTAAACTTCGATCAGCAAGAGCGTTAGTACGGCATCTATGTATGCCAGTTTGTAATATTATATCATTATATCTCATGGTTTCTTCTTCCTATTTATTATTATTATTATTAGGCTACATGGATTATCTTTTCATTACAGGTATTATTAAATTCATTGCGAGGATGGGAATGGTAAGAAAGAGGAATGGTTATTATTATTATTATTTTTTATTTATTAAGCCTTTCAATCCTAAGAGATGGATTATCTCGGCTTTTAGAAGTTGCCAATTTTTGCTGAGACATTTTGTGGGTAGAAGTTTGGAAATTTTACCCGGACAGCGGCACTCAGGCCTACTCTTATATCGATTTTCAACTGCCAAGGGTTCTTTAACATGCGCAACGTACGCACAGGACCTCCGAAATATATTGGACCTTATCCAAAAAGGATAGACGTCGGGCTTCCCTACTCACAGGAAGCCAGGGACCGTTGAGTCACTGAAAAAAATGCTGAAAAAAAAAATACGGGTTTTTGATCTTCGTGTTCTGTCATCCCCCGATGCAGAACCCGCGAGTCAATCCCGGCCGCTCCATGAGCAGACGCCATACCCATTGAGCCATTGCGTCCCCTTGGTTCATTTTTCTTAAGCCTTTCAATCCTAAGAGACAGGATTATCTCGGCTTTTAGAAGTTGCCAATTTTTGCTGAGAAATTT
>JBCAUA010453667.1:0-17528 GCA_038406235.1 Peronia verruculata | reverse complement strand
TTTCTCTTTCTCTATTTTTGTGTTTTTTTTTCTATGTTCTCTTTGATCCACACTATTGTCTGTCTCTATCTCTCTCTCTCTCTCTCTCTCTCTCTCTCTCTCTCTCTCTCTCTCTCTCTCTCTCTCGTTGGAATCTGTCGCTCCTTTTGCCCCCCCCCCTTTTTTTTTTGTCTTAGATGTTTTAGTGTTTCTTGTTGTTAACTCACTCAGTCCACTGTTTGCCTGTCAGTCAGTGTTACTTCGGCTTCTCATTAATCATTTGAGTTACAGATAAAAATTGATCTAAATCTACCTCTAAAAAACACCAACAGATATCTGGCTAATCCCTTGGTAAGCCTAAGTAAACATGCTATAGATCTACTTAACTTAATCTTCTTGTGTCCCAGCCCAGAATGTTCTTTACCCAGTATATAACCACGCACCAACAAGTGACATCACCCCCCAAAAGTTTAGTGTACAGAAAGTACCGTATCCACTTAGCCAGAATTCCGTGGGTGGTACTAGAGAGGAACATAGGCCAGAACAATGCGGCAAACGCAAAGTAGACAGTCACCCGGGACTAGGTGGATAGAGGGGACCACACAGGAACATGCCATTACCGAGGTCATGTTTATATGTTTTGGGTGACCCCTGTCATGAAACGCGAGAGGCTGCTATAGTTGGCGTTATGGCCTTTCCTCTCTTGTCGTATGGGGTAGGGTTTTTCTTGTCGTATTTATGGCCTTACGGGCCAGGGCAGTTGAGCTGTATTATGTGGAGGAGATCGGTGAGATGAATTAAAAAAAAAAAGAAGGAAAGAAAAGCAGTTTGGAACAAGAGAATTTGATAAGAGGTTGGGAGAGTGGTAAAGGATAAGGTTTTTTTTTTTTATTTGGGGAAATAAGGCGATAGTTTGTCAGTACAGAGATGTCTAGATAGAGAGAACAAAATGGGGGATAGGAGTGGGGGGGGGGGGTGAAAAGAGATGAGGGCATCTGGTGCTGAGATTCTTTCGTTCTTTCTTTCTTGTCTATCCATTACTTTTTCTTTCCTGACTATCTGTCTGTGCATTTGTCGGTTGGTCTGTCTTTTCTTTACTATTCTGACCTAGGTTGGTTTTTTTTTTATCTTTCCCTCTTGTGTTTTTCCATTCTTTTCTAGTTTCATCCCAGTGAGTTAGATTTGATTTTGGTTTAGATTGATTTCTGTGCCAAATGTAATTTTTCTGCTTTCTTTCAGTCTTCTATTTTATTTAATGCATGGCACTGGGAAAATCCTTATCCCACTTTTCATTTTCTTTTTCTCCTTTGTTTTCCAACTGACATTTGCAGCCTGTGATGCCAACAATCATAGCTGTCTGTGAGTCAGTCAGGAGCAATGAGTCACCATGTTATGGTTCAGTCATCCTGTCATTGATGTTTCAATTCATCATCTCATCACTGGCTTCCTCTCCCCTTGCTGTACTCAAACAGGTGACAGTCATTCTCACTTTCCTGGTCTTCCTCATCCTGGGGGCCTGGGGCACTGCCCAGGTGAAGGATGGCCTTGACCTTACAGATGTGGTGCCCAGGGAGACATCAGAGTTTGAGTTTCTCCAGGCCCAGTCCAAATATTTTGGCTTTTACAGTATTAATGCGATTACTCAGGTGAGTAGTGATTGAGTTAAATGTATGACGAAACAACTAGAAGTCTATTTGTATCTCAGAATTAATATATTTGTTTGCTGTTACCTATCATACTGTATTTAAAAAAAAAAATACTAAAATTGTCATCCCACATAATAGTCATGGAAATTACTTGTTTGGGGGTACATTGTGTCATTTAGTAATAGTGCAGTTAATCACTCAGCCACTGACAGTGCTGTGATTACACACTTAGTTTCAACTGCAGACCTATCTGTGTCTTTGATTATGTATTCCTGAAAGAGTAGTTTGGTTTTGCCAGTAGTAAAGCAGTCACCCAGCGAGTAAGTTGAAGTACATATAATTAAGTAGGTATAAGTAAATTATGTAACATCCTTATTGAAATAATAAATGTCTTTGTGCCATTGATCTGTATATTATTGTTTGCTCTGGCCACTTTGTTTATGTTTGTCTTGCCTGTGCCTGCCAAATTGTTTGGGGTTTTACAGCATATGTCTTATGATTAATGCCATTGCTCAGGTAGATAGTGACAATACATTGAAGATCCTGTCCAAGATTGAGGTTATCCATCGCTGGTATCTGATTCCTATTAGTTTTTTTTTTTTTATTTTGGTTATGTTTTCTTCTGGTACATGCATGTGTCTGCCCTAATTCATTTCACATGGATGACAGACAGTGGTTTTCGTTTTCCTCATTCGTCCTGATTGAGAGATAGATTGATGGAGAATTGTATCATGACTTTGTAAGAAAAACAAATGCAGAAAGGAAAACATCATGAACAGAGGAGGTGGAGGGATGTAGGAATGACAGCTTATGACTCATAAATAGAAGATTGTTCCACCTTTCTGCTCAGTTTGAACTGGTATTCACAAGCAGATACACAAAACAAAATGTCACAGGTTTCCATTTCTATTCTCCCCAGCAGTGCTGAGGCAATCTGGTTCGATACCTTTTTTTTGGCCTGAGCCTAAGATATAGATTGTGGGCCCCACATGTTTCAGTGTAGGATTGGGGAACAAGTTACATAATAATAAAATGTAGATGGAATAGCAGCACTTTGAGGGCATTTTTATAACCTGTATATGGATTTTGGGTATTGAGTTTTTATTTAATGGCACATCAATATGATTGTAGCTACATCATTCCAGCTCGTTGGGTATCAAGTGGAAACAAAAATGGGGAGTAACAATGATAAGGAAATATTCCATGCAACTTTATGTATTCATTTTTGTTTCACCAGCCATGGCTCATATTTGTTGAAACTTTGATATCGATGTCAAAGGTCAAAACACTTTCAGATATACTCAAAACAGGTCAGTTTTACATTGATAAGATCAGTCTTCTTACATCTGCATTCATTATACAAATGACAAATTGACATGTCCTGAATACTTACAGGTGCTATTTTCTTGTCATCTCTTCCTCAGGGTAATTTTGACTATGCACATAACCAACAGTTCCTGTACCAGTATCATAATGCCTTTCAAAAGGTTAAAAAGATCATAAAGCGGGAAGATGGATCACTGCCACCATTTTGGTTGGATCACTTCAGACAGTGGTTAGCAGGTAGGTTGATAGTCTTGTTATGTTGGAAGGGCTTAAAATTTGACCCATTTATAGTAATTCTTATACTCTCAGAAAACTGATGCTCTTGAACAAGTTTAACAAGTTCCTAAAAAAAAACAAAAAATTAGATTGTGCAGAACAACGAATGGCATTCTGAGCAATATTAATGGAAGAAACGATTTCATCTTTAAATTTAGAAACATGTAGTTGTCCAGAAAGATACTCTTCAGCATTCTTGCTTTCATTTATGATCAGTAGATCATCTCACCACCAACAAGAAATTCCACAATTTTTGACATGCTACTACATGTCTGTTGCTTTGCTACCTCTTGCTTGGTTTTTAGTCGCTATTGTAACCATTGTTTTTCATCGTGGTGATGTGCCGTTAAACCCCAACTCAACTCACCTCAACTCATCTTAATTACACATTTTTGCTTCTGAATGTCACCAATATTCGGTTTGGAACAATGATACTGTCATCGCCTTCTTGATTCACTGAAGTGCCATCAAATAAATACCCCAACCCTTTTTTAGTATATTTGACAAATAAGGTTAGACAAAAAGAAATTCTTCCCTGGAAGAACCAATAGCTTTCTCAAATGTTTTTGATCCAGTGGTCTAATTCTACTTCCAAAGAATAGACAAGAAAAAATTGTTTTGGTTTACCATTTTGTACAGATTTGCAGCGTTCCTTCGATCAAGATTTGAACAGTAAACATGTCTATGTGGGTGGTTGGACAAACAACGCCTCAGAAGAGGCCATCCTGGCATACAAACTGCTGGTGCAAACTGGAGATGTGGACAATCCGGTCAATCATGATCAGGTATCACCTCAAATCCGTGATGTATGACAACATAAGATAAGAAGGATATAGATATTGAATGTCATAAGAAATAAATCTGTGTAATAGATGCTTGACAATCATGTCAGCTAATTATCATTTGGAGTTTGATGATTTTTCCAAAGCCTAGTTTGTGTTGCAATTAGGAGACCATTTGTAAGTTAAAATGTTAAGTTACATATCAACAGAAAATTAAGGTGTTCAATTGCCTTGTTTTCAGTAGTCAGTTGTTTGTAGAAATACAGACAAATGAACACTTATTTTTTTTTGTTGTTGTTGTTTCAAAAGTACTGATCATTTAACTATAGTAATATATCTGTAGATTTGTATTGTGCGACTGGATGTGATAGTTTTGGCATTTTTTACAATTATTTTTACAGGTGACCCGAATTCGTCTTGTGGACGGCAGTGGTAACATAAACCCCCCAGCTTTTTATAACTACCTGACTGCCTGGACATCAAACGATGCCATGGCCTACTCTGCCTCTATGGCAAACTTCCATCCTCTGCCAAAGACCTGGTACCACGATCCCATGGACCATGATTATGAAAGTAAGCCATTTGTATGATATTCAAATAAAATTTATCCTCATCTAGTCATGAGATAATTATAAAACCTTAATTCTACCCATGTTTTGTTATAATGATTATATATAAGTCATGAAATTTTAAGTCATTAAGTTTCATCAATATGGCTTGTCATTTACCTTTTTAATATTTTGCATTGTATCTCAGGATGTATACTTACCTGTGAAATTTATTCAGCAGTTATCAGTACAATTCCATACAAATTATAATGTGTGTGGTAGTGAAGAGACAGTGTGTCACCCAATGAACAGTAGTTGTCAAAGAGAGGAAACTTTTATCATTTCTCAAAGGAATTGTGACAATTTCTCAACATCTTAAAAAGTTGTGTGAATGTAGAAGCAAAACTGTTCCGAAATAAATCTTAAATTGCATGGCAGTTGTCAGTTTTTCAATGACATGGCACTTTGAGTTTCCCACCTTTGAACTCTCATTTCCTTTGTTTTCAGTCCACAAGTCACAGCACCTGGTGTATACCCAGATGCCTTTTTACCTCACAAACATTTCCTCGACAGAGGAAATCATTGATGTGATAACAGTAAGTGTTTGCTCTCTTATTCCTTTTCAAACTGTTACACCTTATCTCATTGTCTTTATTCTATTTGATTCTTTATCCCTTTTGGTATTGGCAACACAAAATTTTCTTGAACATGACAGTAAATTCTCAAAGACTAAATCAAAAAAAGTATCAAGTTCTCTGTTCAATTTTTGCATGTTATTGGTTCTAGGAATAGACAAAAATATATGTCTCAGGGCCAGTTGAAATGAGAGGTAAGTCGCTGGGCTAGAACCAAGAAATCGGGATTTTAATGTAATGAGTTAGGGGCAGACATCAAATTTTTTTTATTGCAGAAATTGAAAGTGCTTTCATTTCTGAACAAGGCAGTTTCGGTCTTACCCTCAATTTACAATTTTTTTCTCATTAAAATTGGATTTTAATGGGAGGAAAGTATGTAGTATTATGCTTTCGCCTGTTGATTTAAACTCTACTTTCTCAGAATTTCTGTCATTGCTGGGGGGTCCTGGCTTGTTTCTTTAAAGTGCAGTGTATTATCTCTGGCTAGAATAAAGCCAGCTCAAAACTTTTTTAAGCATGTGAAAGGGTATGAAATAAGCTATCTATCACATGATACCAAAAACCCCATATGGTGAAAAATCTACATACGTTTCATTTTGACTGGCTACAAGACATATGTTGTACTTGTGCATAATTGTGTTGAGTTTTTTTTTTTTTTTGTGAGTGTTGTTTTTGTCTTTGTGTTTATTTTTTTTTTAAATTGTGATTATATCATGTCAAATGTCTGTGTCAAAAGCATCTCAACTATTTGCTGCAAAACAAATAATGTATTGTTTTTGTTTTCTCTCCTCGTAGGAAATCAGGGGAATTTGTGATGATTTCTCAGAGAAGGGCCTCCCCAACTTTCCTATTGGAGTGCCCTTCACTTTCTATGAGCAGTACATCAAGCTCCGTTTCTACCTCATGATGTCCATTATATGTGTGTTAGTCGTTACTTTCATTGTTTTGACAGTCGTCCTGATGAATCCGTGGATTGCATTTATTGTGGTGAGTAGACTGAGCTAGTCCATGGTTATTTTTTCTGCATGGTTAGTTATCATCACTTGTGCTCATCTGCAAGGCACTGATAGCCACAATTCCATTCTACATCATAAATGTCAACATCTGCGCCACACTATCCAACCATGCACAATCACAGTTACACAGTTGTTTCCTTGTGCATCCAATACGAAGAAGAAACATAAAAGATGTTGAGTAAATTAAGAACTTCAGTTTGTCTTTTGTGATTGTCAGCAGTAAATATTTTATTATTAGTGTGTCCATTTTGTATGTATGTCAAATAGTACAGACTGGAATAAGGCACAATAGGACAGGATAGTATCAGATAACAATCAGATATAGATCTAATAGAACAAGTGAGAACAAGGACAGGACAGGAAAGGACAGGGGATAAGATAGGTGGATAGGATGGGATAGGATAAGATAGGATAATATGAGATAATATTAGATGAAATGATGAATAAATAAAATATGAAAAATACTTTATTACTTAAACTGCATTACCTGAAGATGTGACTATTCCAATTGCAAATGATTCCATTATTGATCAGTGATTCATTGTCCTGTTGTTTTGTTCTATTAAAGGTATTTGTGTTATCGATGATCATTGTGGAACTCTTCGGTTTCATGGGTATGATTGGGATCAAGCTGAGTGCTGTCCCAGCCGTCATTCTGATCATGTCCGTAGGCATCGGTGTGGAATTTACCATCCATGTCTCAGTGGTAAGTACATTAACAATCTGCATGATATTATTGCAGAGATGATTGTAACATTATGCACTGTCACACAAATTATTTTAATAGATGAAAATATAATCATATGTGAATGAATGGGTTTAATGAACATTTCAGTTGTGGTGTTTAATAAATAAACCCAAAAAAATATAAATAAATAAATGTCTATGTTTGTGTGTTGTGATTTCCTGTCTCTCTGTCTCTTTCTATCTCTCACACAGTCTCTTTCTTTCAGTCCATCTCTGCGTTGTAGAGAGTGCATTAATTTTCAGATACGTCAATTATACATGTTAAATTAATTTGTTGTCTTTTTTCATTGTAGTTATTCAAGTAGATTAAATTGGTATTTTATTCATCATCTGTTATTGCTTGTGACTTAACAGTACTGACTGGCATGCCATTGTCAAAACTGACCTTATATCATCATATTGCTGCCATCTTGTCCTCAGGGATTTGTGACAGCCATTGGAAGCAGGAACCGCCGTATGTCAATGGCCCTAGAACACACTTTTGCTCCAGTGGTCCATGGCGCCATCTCCACTTTATTGGGTATCCTTATGCTGGTGGGCACGGAATTTGACTTCATAGTCAAGTAAGTAATTCACAATTTTTATCATTTACAATTTCAAGATGATAGCATATCCGTTGCACTAGTGCCTAACTTCTTTCTGAGATATTGAAGGCCTTTTCAAAAGTCACCTGTACTCTATCCCATCCTCTTTTCTCCTGTCCCTCTTTTCTGTATTTTTTCTCAGAATGGAAGACATCAAAGGCACATCGAGCCTGTCCTGCATATCCATCTGTCATGTCCTCACCATCACCATCACCTCTTTCACCTCGATCCCATTCTGACACATCCAATCGTCAGCATTATCATTTTTATAAGGATCAGTCTGGAGAAAGGCAATTGCATCGCAAATGCTGTTTTTTGTTTTGTTTTTTTTTTTGTGCTATTGATTCAGTTTAAAACTGATTTGGTCAATCTATATAAAATAACCAGTCTGTATATTTAGTTTAGAAGAACATTCCCAGTTTGTGGGGACAGATATGTTTCAGATTACATCAGACTGTCTAGTTCCAGTGTACTTAAAATGATAACCTTTCACTAGATGAGCTGTTGTTTTAGACTAAACAATGTAAGAGGTTTCCTGTGGGTGCACAATCTTATTGATTATGAGGATCTGAAAGTCAAAATAGCCTTAATCTCATTTTATAAAATAGAGAAAGACTGTCCAACCGGCAACTAACACAATAATTTAGAAAAAAATTTGAAAAAAGCAAATAACACTTATAAATAACTTCTTCTCATCTTGACAATAAAAATCATTTTGCGTATCAAAACGAGAGTTATATATTTCACCTGACTTCTGCTAATATCAAATGCTTACCCAAACTGTACTGCAGTTCACCGTTCTCTTTTCACAAATTTAAGAAACAGCGAAGTAATCAGGAAAAGTTGTCAGGCTTTTCAAAAATTCATCAACTTGGGCCATATTTTGGGGCGTTGTTTGGGGGGGGGGGGGTGTATGTGGGGAAGGATACCAGATCCTCTTGCCTCTTTCGTCAAACTCTTTGCAAATTACCTGACAACATTGAAAGAAGAGTAAATGGAGGGGATAGCTAGAAGTGAGAGACTGGAGTTTCTATGAAGAGGTACCGACTTGACACCATGGTAATAATCATGTCATCAGGAAGAACGGGAGATCGGGGGAAAAAGCGGGGCCGGGGTGTTTGGCCAGGATTAGCTTGACAACACAGGTCAAATACCTGGAAATGTCCTTGTCTTTCTTCCCAAGACATCTCGATCATTACTTGTTGCTGTCTGTGTGAAGGGCGTCCTGGCAAGTCAAGCCCTGGGCTGCCAGGATTTGCGACAATGAATTTAGAGCTGAATAAATCGTTTCCAATTCATGGCGATACAGATCAAACGCCGGACTTGATAAATATAGAAGATTTGCTCTCACACGTGACAAAGGTCTCTGGTTTTCATACCTCCCTGAGAGGCAATGGTGATCTATGACCACTGTCCTTGGACAGACGGCCAAGGCATTTGTCTTTTTTCTTAACAGTACAGGTATGGCTGTACATACTTTGTCCTTCAACTTCGGATATCGAGCTCACCCACACTTATTTTTTTTAAGGTTGTTCAACGATTATCAAGGGAACTTCAAGTTATAGCTATATCATAATTCCTCTCGACCTTGGAATTGCCCTTAAATTTCTTGCTGTTTTGTCTTGCTTTTTGTTTTGTTTTTTTCGTTGGTTTCTTGATGTAGTATGCCTTTTCCCGCCAACCGCTCATACTTCACCGCTCCCCACTCCTCTTCTCCCCCCATTCCCCCTTTCCAATCTTCATTTTTTGACATCTGTAGTGCCCTTTTTTCCCTCTCTCTCTCTCTCTCTCTCTCTCTCTCTTGGTGAGGGAAAAGGGGGGGGGGTGATGGCTTGGGCCTGTCGGTGGACATGTTCATAAATAGAGCGTGTTGTGTGGTTCTATTGAATAACTCCCTAACACACACACACACACACGTGTGTGTGTGTGTGTTTTCGCATAATTATGTTTTCATGTACATGTATATACCATAGTGTGTACATGGGCATTTCTGTCTTTCTTTCTTTCTCCCTCTTCCCTCCCCCCCCCCCTTTTTTTTTTTTTAAATCTCCCCAAAAAAATCAACTTTGTTCAGCAGCGGGGACCCTCACGTTGACTGTTATTGTTCTGCCTTAAGTCAACCTACTCACCGCCAGTGCCCATAGAGAGTTGGGCGTGAGATATTTTGGTTCTCCAGGCGGGCATATGAAATGAAAACACTTCACTCGCACAGGTCTCGGTCCTCCTTGCCATCGCGCACCTTTCAGACCGTACTCGCGGCTGTCAAGCCATCCACCCGTCCCATTTCTCTGTCTGCTCTCGCCTCCTAGCCCCGTGCGAAACTCAAACTTCAATAGAATGGTAGTAAATGATAGAGCACCCTCACTTCCATCCCCTCCCCTCATTCCCACGCTCTTTCTCTCTTTCACCCCTTCAATTTCTGTCTCCCACCTACCTCCCATCCATCTCCTGTCCTCAGTCTGTCCCTCACTCCTGTCCTTCATTCTGGCCTTTCATTCCTTCTTTCTTCACGCCTTCTCTCTTTCCAGCTCATTCTATTTCCCCCCCCCCTCTCTTTTTCTCTGTCTGTCTCTGTCTGTCTGTATGTCTCTCTCTCTCTCTCTCTCTCTCTCTCTCTCTTTCTAGCCCCTCTTTATTGTTGTTCTCTCATGACTTCTTCCATTCATTATGGCAGTGATAGATTTCACCATTTTTCTTGTCGTTCTCTCTCTTTCTGTGCCAGTTTTGCCGTCCCTCCTTCCATCTGCTTATCTCTCCTTTCTTCTCTACGCCCTCGTCTGTGCATTTTCGCTTGTTCCGACCCTTTTATGTGTAGGCCTACATGTATATACACCCTCCTCACCCCCCTCCCCCCCTTCAGGTTCATTTATCACTTTCTCCAGTTCTTTCGTAGCTCAGAGTACGTCTTCAAACTGATAGTTAAGCGGTGATGATAGTGACAGTGTATCAATTTTATTCATTGAAGCAGAATTATTGCAATGCATTGTCGGTGTATATTGCTGACCTGTCATCTCTGGAACTCCTCTAGGACAATAATACCTTGTTCAATGTGTCACTAACATTGTGATGCGTCATTAATTTAAGAGGATAGCAGGTTCAACAAAGGATATTATGCTATATCGGCCTTCAGCAATATTGGATTTCCGAAATGCGTGGACATACAACATACATTAAAATTTGTCGAAGATTAAGCCTAAACTTCGTGTTATAACAGTCAGTATCAAGTGATTGGGATGAATTTGACATTGTATGCAATTCCCCGTTTGATGACACTGTCATATTAAGCCTACCATTTGGAATCACACCATCAGTCTGTGATCAACCGTCCGCCAGCATCTTGATTCCTAGTTCACCACTGCATACTGCTACTTAGCTCTCGCAAAACCGACGTTTTTTTTTTTTTTTCCCCCACAATTTATTCACGTATCTATAACATATTGTGATGTCGCTATATTGTCCTTCAAGTGTACCTCCAGCTGGATGAGGCAAGGTGTTTACAGGATGAAGGAGATGCGAAAACTAGATTATCGAGACGAAGAGTCTCTTGTTAAATTTAACACATTTTGAAAGGCACACATACACACACAAAGCCAAAATCATCGATGTGCCAACAAGAGAATACAGCAAGATATTATTATTAGGGGGGGGGGGGACCCAGAAACCTAGTTCTATTCCCGATAAATATCAAGGAAACTTTATAGCTCATGAAAATTACTAGAAATTCCGATTCGGCCTGCCAAGCTCTAATTCTGCCAATCACCTCTGGCACTTTCATCTATTTTTGCATCTACACATTTTTGTTTTGTTGAATGCGTTTTTGTTGTTGTTGATGTTGTATTTGTTTTCTGTGTACGTTTATTTTCCCTGGTTCCTGTGTCTTTCATTTCGCTCACTGCGATGTTTACATTATCTTTTTACGCACATGTGAGGTAATGTTAATATGATTGTATTACCACTCCAGACCTCCCAGACCGAAACATTGGACGCTTTTCCCGTTTCTTTCTTTCTTTCTTTCTTTCATTCTTTCTTTCTTTTCTTTCTTTCTTTCTTTCTCTCTTCCGGTCTTTTCTTATTTCTTTTTCTTTTTTTCATTCATTCTTTCTTTATTGTTTTGTTTCACTCTGTCTTCCTTTCTTTCCCTCTGTCATTCCTTCTCCCTCCCCCCCCCCCTTTTTTTTTTCTTTGTCATTGACTGCCCAACACAATGAATGTATCGTGCTGGTGGAACAGAAGACAGAAATGATTTTGTTGAACATAAGAATGAATTTATTCAGCTCTGCAGGTCAGAGGTCAGCCATCTGTTTCGTGCTGAATGCTCACCACTCCTACGGTGTCCTCAGAGCTCACATCGAGCCGAAACATTAATTGTGGAATCTTGGCTGTAAAAACTAAAACTGCATCGCTCTGTGCTTCATCTCTTATCTACTCTATTATTATTATTTTTTTTTTCTCTAACCCTTTTATTGAGGACAAAGTTTGGCTTTCCTTGATTTAAAAAAAAAAATGATGCTGTTTGTTTTTTCCTGTTAGCAATGGTTGTAACATACTTTCCACGTCAGAAATCTTAGAAGGTTTAGATTCTGATGATTCCTCCTCCCCCCCCCCCTTAAAAAATCAGATTGTTGACAAAAAAGAGATATCATTAGGCAGTGTTAAATTAACTCAAAGACCTACGACTATTAACTTGTAGAAAATGAAACGTTGGGAACCAAACCATTTTTTCCTAATTCTAGCTTGTTTTACGTCCAGAAATTCTTTTTCCCACTAATATAGCCAGCCTTAGGATTTTTTGTACAGAAATTTGCCATCAGCGCACATTTGGAGTCATAATTATGGACAATCTTGAGTAGAAGAGAACGTGGCGAGTCTGCCAATAAGGGAAGGGTGTATTTTTAAAATTTATGTCGTTTCCATGATCTCTTAATTCGTTTGTCTCAAAAGCAAGGACTTTTCTCTGTTTTTGAAAGTCGAAACATCTACACTGCAGTAATATTGAAGCTTTGTTTCCACTGGGCAAATTCAGGCTGTAGGAGCGAGTTTGAAGCGAAATTCTCAAAGGCTTTCAGGTTTGGCAGAACGGAGAAACCGAAGGATATAGAAGAACGGGATAACTCCGATAATTTATTGAATATTTCCACCCGAAGTTGTTATGTTTGAACGCGCCAGAGCATTCAGGAGGAAAAGTGACTTTTTCAGTGAGAAGCAGATTTTCATTTCAATGTTTCCTTAAGATTTGCTGTTGTTGCGTACAGTGCCTTAACACCTTCTGTCCCCTAGCGAGAGTTCATGATATAAGTTACAATAAATATGCAGCTTTTCTCCTGTTTCATTGAGTCGTTCTCTCTCTCTCTCTCTCTCTCTCTCTCTCTCTCTCTCTCTCTCTGCTCTCATTTATTATGGTATTTATTTACACAGAAAATCATCTCAAATGGGACTCATCCAACAGTTTGGCATCGTTCTGGCATTTGTTATATATATATATATATATAAAAAGATGACGTGGTCTCTGCCATGGCAAACAGTGACATTATTTAATACTCATGCCGCCCTGTTAAGATGTGGCAGTCATCATTACACGCAGTCTATCGCCGGTTTCTATTAGTGATCCAAAATAAAGAGGAAGCGTGTGTTCTGCGTGTGAACCAATAAAGTGAAAAGGGGTTTAAGCAAACCACTCGTTTCTCCACTCTGAGTCTTAAGATTTACTGTTGTTGCGTTCAATGCCTTAGCACCCTCTGTCCCCTAGCGAGATTTTCATCCTTCGCTTTCTCCTATATTTCACTTATTCAACCAACAATTGTAATTTGTCAGTGCATTTATTTATTTATTTATTTATCTATTTATCTATTTATTTATCTATTTATTTGTTATTCATTTTTAAAAATTATTTATTTATTAATTGTATATTTATCTATTCATTCATTAAATTATTCATTATATTCTTTCAATCGAGAGTGTCATGTTGGGTTGCATTAATTTGCTCATTAAATCTTAGTTTGAAATAACATGTCAGCCTTGACGTGGCAAGTTACTACTGTTTAAAACACTTTAATAAAGTTTTTTTCTTTACCCTGATCTTGCGAAATATATAGAAACTGGGAGACGGGAAAAAAAGCAAAGGTGTTTCAGCGAGGCACGCGAGTTTAATGAAGGTGAGGGCTCGGCATGGCTGGAATTGTTCGAATCCCCGTATGAAATTAGGAGGAAATGAAAGGATGTTAAGGATCAGGAAATTATCTAAGGAGAGATAATGGAACACTTGGGTGGGAGATAGGTAAGAGAGATTTGGGGGCCGGGATGGGACGGGATAGCGCGGATAGAGCGAGCACCAGGCGAGGAAAACTGGGACGTCGTGTGTGGCCACTTTGCTTGATTCAAACAAGGTGCCGGCTGGATTGAATTTGCGGAATATTCATGTGTATGCGGTAGGCTGGTTTGAGTTAAGAGAGAGAAAGAGTAGATTCGTACGTGAAAAGTCTGGCAGGTTTAGTAGGTGTATATTTAGTTTTCTTGCGATTCTGCATGTTTGCCAGTTGAAATCATCAATGCTTATTGATGGAAGGAGGTAGAGACGGCAGTGTTGATGATGGCCTGTGTGTGTGTGTGGGGGGGGGGGGGGAAGGGGAGGCGGAAAACTGATTTTTTAAAGGGTTAATCACACCGTTTTCAGTTCTTTAAGTCTTGTAATCGTTCATTCCTCCATCTTTCTTTCCCTCTTATGATTAATTCGGTGTTGCTTTTCGAGAGATGCGAAGATTTCATCACTGTTCTTTAACCCTTGTATTATTCATTTGTGAAAGTTTCAATTGTAAAGTAAGAAGCGTCATCCTTTAACTTCATAGTCCTTGGTTTTTCTCTCTCTCTTCTTTGGATATTTCAAGTGATGTTATGCATTTTTATGTGCAGTTTTGCTGCTGTTGTTGTTGTTGTTGTTGTTGTTTTTGGTTGTTGTTGTTGTTGTTGCTTGGTAATGTCAAGCAGGAATCTAATAGCCTAAAGATTGTGGGGACAAGAGAGGTATCCAGGAGGATAAGCATTTAGAATTGACCATTTATACTTGAAGAAGTGTTCTAACGAAAGGCATACATGTGTAACGAATTATGGTTAAATATATCATTATGTTTGGTACACGTACGTGCTTATGAACGATTAAACAGACCGAGATTGTATACACTGAGCCTATGCGAGTGTATGTGCATACGCTGGCCCATATAGATATTGCATCATTGAACCTGTCTGAGATACTCTACGCATTTTGTGCAGAATGGTGTAGATCTCGTGTGTGCGTATTGCGTCATAATGTATACTTCGTTACGATTTCATTTTTGTTTGTACCGGATGTGACTCGGAGAGAATGCTGTAGTAACAACTTGAAGCTTATAGAAAATTCTAGACGGACCAGCGTCTATATAAAGGCTCGAGCAGAGAGCGAATGATCGCAGTAAATACCAGTCACATAACACGATAGTGTTATGTTATTTTTTGACCACGGTTGTGGACAGCTGAGATAACCACCACTACAGCTTATAAAAACCATAACCAATGATCGCAGTAAGAAAGTAGAGCGCAGAGAGAGCCGTGTGCATCGGAATTAGACGGCTGCCCTGAAGCGTGTATTATTATCAGGGGGGAGAGAATGCAGTTTTTATATATGCAACACAGAGGCTCTATCTTTGCTCAGAATTCACTTTTGTGTGTGTGTGTGTTCGATTTTTTATTATCACGGATAAGACGGACTCTAGGAATCACACGCCATTCTTTTTACATTAGAATCAGGCGCTCATTTCCCAACTCCATGAACATGCTGTTAATAAATAAGCTTACATACATTCAGACAACACATCAGCTACGTACATAGCTTTCAGGATCAATCCACAGCACTAGTTTCGTACGCCATGGATTAGACGAACTCAAGGAATTATGCCTCATTCTTATATTACCATTAAACTCTGCACTCTTTTTTCGTCTACGGGAGATAATCTTCAACAAACCAACAAATCCACGTTTGTACAATACATAATATTAAGTACGTCTAGTCGTCATTTTCCTAACCATTACCTCCATTGTACTAAATTTGCTACATCACGGATTTAACGAACTCAGTGAATTATTCGCCAGTTTTTTTTTTTTTTTTAGATTAAATCGGTCGTTTACGTTTGTTTGTTTGGTTGTTCGTGTTAGTCAGCTGATGTTCTTAAACAGTTGCATACGAACGAACAGATCCACATTCTATTTCTAGTTGCCACCCAGCGCCAGCATCTCCGTCTCTCCCAAAACCAAGTCGTGCGTTCCCCAAGTTGAACCACACACCCGGCCGGGAGACAGTCCGAGCAGTTTAGCCGTGCTCTAATCCAAAGCGGCAGGATTCTCTCGCGTGGCCGCTCGAGCACAATATGCTGGCCGGCCAAATTGCTGAGCATGGCTGGACTGTCCGTCCGTCCGACCGTCCCACCCCAGCACAGACCTTGCTCACCGCCCAGAACTCCCAGGCGGGTATGGGCGGAAAGATGGTTCCCATCCAAAAGAAAGTTCTCATCTTCGTTTTTTTCATCTGGACAGCCTTTGATCTGGCCAGGGCCTTCTTTTTCTGCCCCTCTTTTCTTTTTTCTTACCTTTAAATAATGTTCACGTTGTGGGTGGGAAGAAGGAGGAGCCAACGAACGCCGAGCAAAGCAAGTGGTAGCAAATAGTATAATGTCAGGACTTACTGCACGAATGGTACGTGGGAAAAGATGATAGAATCTTGCATCTTATGAGTGTGTAATGTGCACTGTACACACTGTCAGTGACCTCAGAGAAATGAAGTAGGGGAAAGAATAGAAAACGAATTTATCATCTATTCGAAACTGTGCTGATATTACCGTGACGTTCGAAATAAGCGTAGAGTTTGTTGGAAGTATCGGAAATAGAGAAAAAAGATTTAAAAAAGGGAAAAAAAAAGACTTTTTTTTTTAAAAAACAGAAAAAGAAGAACTGATTATGACCGAAAAGAAGGGAGGAAAGAAAGGATGGGAAAGGATAAATGAAAGACAGAGGAAAGGAAGAAAGAACAAAGGAAAAAAGAAAGAAGGACTAAAGGAAGGTAAGGAAAGGAGAGAAAGAAAGAAAAAAAGAAAGATAGAAAGAAAGGACGGAAGAGAAGAAGAAAAAGAAAGAAGGATAGACAGAAAGAAAAGAAAAAATAAGAAAGAACGAGAGAAACGTTTTTTCCTTTTCAAAATGAAGTGTTAATTATCCACTGCGTGTCCACACAGAGGGTAACATAGCTGTGGAAAAAAAAAAAAAAGGTCAAAGGGTCTTACGGTAAACACTTGAATAAGATGAGCATCGAAATCTCCCCTAAGAAAAAATATCGATGTCAATATTATCGGACAAATACGCCTTCTCAAACCGCCCTCTTCGCCTGCTCTAGTATGTATACAGGTGATATAGTGGGTGTCCATCGGTGGTACCCGAACCTTGTTGACAAGGCGTGACGCTGAATTTCAAGCAGGTAACACATAGGCATGGGCTTTGCTTTTTTGTAAGGGGATGGAGGTAAAGGGATGAAAGCAAGCGAATGCTGAGGTCTCAGCGGCGGTGACTTTTCATAATTTAAGGCGGTGGAGTCTTCTTGGGGGGAAGGAGTCTTTTTTGTTGAGGTGAATGAATAACGAGAGTGATTAGTGATTGATCAAGGAGACAGTGACGGAACACTATTCCCCCCCTCCCCCCCCCCCCCCCACGGCCAATGATTATAGCCATTGTTATTGGTAAATGTAAATAAATTAGTAATTAATTCATGATGAAAGGAGTGGTGAGTGAAGTGAAGGTATGTGCTATTTTTCTATATACAGAATTACTTTTACAATCACGTTTGTTATAAATATATTTTCCTATTACTAATAAAAAAAAAAAAATCGAAGGCTTGCGCGCCATCTATCTATCTATCTATCTATCTATCTATCTATCTATCTATCTATCTATCTATCTATCTATCTATCTATCTA
>JBCAUA010453556.1:0-17530 GCA_038406235.1 Peronia verruculata | reverse complement strand
AGGCCTTGCATGCTTTCCCTGGTCTATGTTATTAAGTTCAAAAATCTTATTTTCCTCTCATAGCATGCACAATTATCTTTTTTTAATAATAGACACACACAGTAATCATGTTTACTGACAATAATCAGCAATGTACACTTTTGTTGCTTTTTGCCAATAGCTTCCTCTGCTGTACTGCAGTGTACATATACTTCTACTTATGGCCATGGCTTAGGTCTTTTTTTTGTTGTTGTTGTTGTTGTTACTGTCAGGTGTAGATTTATATATCGGTGTTTAGTCTGAGACTCTGCCATATGTCTCACAGTCAATCAAAAAAATAAATTGGATGTTGATTTTCCATCGAGTCGAATTAGTAAGAGATGTCAGACTTCAGACTTTGGTAGGAATCTGACTTTCTGGTCATTGCTCACTTGTCTACTTTTGGCTGATTAACTTTCGCTGTTCTCATTGGCTGATCAGTTTTATGTTAATTTCTAATGCAATACAAGTCCTTCATGATAACACTTTTGTAACAGTGAAAGGGAAGTTGAATAGAATTTATTGCATGCTCCAGATGAAAGCCGAACTTGAGCTTGATATGTCCAGCATACCTGACAACGTGCAGTTGAATGTCATGTAATAGTTGCTGGTGAATGATAATCAATATAGCAGCTCTGACAACAAAAAATAATAATATGCCCATGGTCATAGAAAGATTTACATAAGACAACAGCTATTTGCAATTTAGATCTAGAAAAAATATGGTTCATTCTAGATGTATCAGTATCACGCACATGAAAGAACTAGTGACAAATAATGTGCTCATGGCCCTAGGAAGATTAGTATAAGAGGGCAGCTGTTCGCGATCAAGGTCTTGAAAATAGATTTAGATCAAATCTAGTTACACCCAGTGATTATGATGACGGCACTGCCTATATGTGATCTTTTCAGTTCTTGGAATTTCCGCTAGTTGTATAAATTTAAAGCCACATCCCAGGATCTTGTGAAAGTTAGCAAAATATCCCTTCCAATACAGTGCAAATAAACTTTTCTCGGCATCAAAAGCATAGATTTTGATAGAAATGTCTCATGTAACTTGATTGTGAACAGCTGCCCTCTTGTATTAATCTTTCTGTGGCCATGGGCTGTTGTCAGTACTCTGTGTTGATCGCCAGATCGCTGTGGTAAAATATCAAGGGGATGCAAAATTTTCTGACTTTTTGTGAAAGCAGTTTGACATCCCTGTAGAGGAAATAATGAGTACGTCAGCACACTCTAGCAGGAGCCCTGTATATCAAAGTGTAATATGGTTTAGGAAGACTATACACACATTTTATACTCAATTGACATATTATAAAGAGCTTGGTGTTTGTTTGTTATAAGAACTATTAGTGAGCATTAAAGAGATTCATTTCTGCTATCAGTGATGCGTTTATGCAGCTGTTCCTTGAATCTGCCTTTGTTCTTATTCTATTTGTTATGCTATCTTTGTCTGCATGTTGTCAGTATGAACATATTTTACATATATATAATAAATATATACTGTGACTCTTCAACTGTGCCCTGTTGAGGACAAAAGTTTGTCTTATCTTATCTTTAGTATAAATAACAACATTGGTAAACAATTGGAAAGATGGAGTCTTACCTTGCAATTTTACAAGTTAATTTGTTTGAGAGTGAGGGTGTAAGTTTTGTCTGTGTACATGCATGCAGGCAAGATTTTTTAATTGATAGATTGTTATCATTGGCTGTTATATAAATGTATATACATGTCATGTGTGTGTGCCTGTAAGTATCAAAAATATTTATTGTTATATCGCCTTTTGACCATTTGAACATCGTCTGAGAGAAAGAAGAAAATTGGATACCATCCCAATATAAACCTATGAATCACCAGTGGCTGATCACAGAAGCCAATCTATTTTTAACAAAAAGTTTTTTCTTACATTATTTTACACATGTCGGAATAATTTGGCAGACATCAGTTGTACTACAGTGCCAAAAATTTTATTTATAAGCTTTGACTTTCACTTTGAGTACTTCGTCCTGAATGTCTATGTTGATCCTATAATGCATGTTTCATTTATGTTTTGTTTCTTTATCTCTGCAGTGCTACGTGTTTGAAAATTGTTTACTTTGTCAGAGCGCCAATTTTTAACAAAATCTTGGTCTAGATGATCAGATCAGACTTTGTTTATAATGTATTTGAAGGGAATGAGAGCATAACAGGTATAATGGAAGATGTTCCAAGATATAAAACCAATCAGCCAGTGATTCACTGTGTAGAGGAGAATTCGTGCAAATCCTGAAGCAAGTCACCAGCATGATCGGCATAACTTGCCGTGGAATATTTCTCCATCTTAAGCTGGTTTAGTTTTGAATGAACCAGAATTTGTTGCTTCATTTCAGGTCTATGATGTATGGCGGAGAGTTGAAGTTCGAGAGAAGAACAACGTCAGCACAGATCGAAGGGGGAGTACATGGTCTTCATTCGTGAGTATTCCATGTCACTACATTGTCTAATATGGATGTCTAATTCAAATTCTTATACATGTAGGTTCTTGTTATATATCTGACCATTTATGTTAAATTTTCTCCTTTTTTTTTTTTTTTTTAAAATTTGTACCTTAAACTATTGGAGTGAAAGTAATATTCTCATTTTTTTTTTTTTTTAAAATACATGAGACAGATTCATCATTTTTTTCTTAATTGCATTCTTTTTTTTTTTCCCCCTTTTTAATTTTTGTGTGTGTATCAACATTTTAGATTTTTAGGCAAAAATGACAAATACTGTCAGATTGATCAGAACCAGAGATTCCCAGCATGGATTCGTTGGTTTTGCATGGTGAAAAATAATTCATATAACGCATCGCATGCATGTCCACTCGTTAAAGATAAACATTTAACTTAAAAACAGGGGAAAAAAATTCCTTTGTGACTATTTTGTGATTTTTCATTTTAATATAGACATGTTCTGTACCTCTTCTCTGCAGATATGAGAAGCGTCTTTATTAAAATATTCCGGAGCCTTCCAGCGTGATCTTACCCAGAGTAAAGTTTGCAACAGTGACAACAGCAACCTTTGATCACTGATAAGTTCCACCCTGTAAGAAGTTCAGAATTCAAAAATGACCAACTGCACATCTACATCTCTGGCTCAAGTCTACCATTCCTGCTCTCACAGAATTTGAGGATGAACTTCTTTGTTCAGCCAGCAACCTTTTCTCTTTTCTGTATTTGTTTTTTTTTAAACTTGCCTTTGGCATGTTGGCTTTACTGGATAAGATCAAATTTTCCTTTTTTTTTTTTTTTTAATGTTTTGGTAGATCATACAATCTGAGCTTTGCCATTTATTGCACAAACAGATATCCACAACTGTATTCATGAAATTTTATTGTCTTTAGACAAATTTACCAGTACTCGTATTTCTGTGGCATAAATTCATTTTGTGACATTACAATAAGGATCTCTCTCCACATTTTTCTCATTTCTATTCACAAGTTTTACACAAGAAGTTCAGTTCATTCTCATATGAAATAATTATTGAAGCATTGATTAGACAGTGTTGACAGCATATCGAAATTAGCCAAGCACCAAAATTGTACAAGCAAATTCAACTAAAACAATACAATTTAAGAACCTCTCTTCATGCCGGTATTGGGAAGAAAAATCTTTTATAATACTGATTTTTAGCACAAAAATTTGTTGAAGCATTTTGTACAAATTTGTTTTTCTGTGAAATGTGGTGTCTTAGTACTGGTATGTGGCTGATTTCATTATATTGCCAACGATATGTCATCTTTACATTCATTTGTTATAATATTGTTTTTCAATGATGATTTTTGGTGTCTGAAAAATAAAAACAAAAAATGTTCTTTGAAATTTGTACAAACAATAGGAATTACCTCCTCAAGCTTACTGAGCCTGAAGAAGTGCGGGTGAGATTTACAGTTATTTTGTACAATAGCCAGATGTTTGATTGTAGGTCAGGAGAGTGAATGATGAGGCAGGACAGGGTGAAATTAAGAGATTATGTATGTATTTATATATGAGACTGCCATGAAATGTATATAATTGTCATTATATGCCATCCTCATCATGGGACATCTAGTGTTAAAAATCTTTGCGTTTATTAAAACATTGAATTGGGTACAAAACAGAGCAGGTCGTTTTTTTTTGTTTTTTTGTTTCCTTTGTAGCATAGTGTTGGTAAAATTAGAATCTCTTAATTCATGACATCAGTTTCTCTCAGGAGTGCTCATGCAGTGATAGTAGTTCAGAAGGGTGTCAAATACCTTTGCTTTAATAAAGAAATAGACTTTGCGTCACTAGGTTCTGTAGCACCTATTTTGATTCTGTTCTGATTTACTGTAGAGATACTTTGTTATCTGTTACCGCAAGCACACAGCAGGAAAAAAAGTTAAGTGGTGAAATACTTCATAGTGTTTCTGTAGGAAAAAAAATTATATCTTGACATCTTTGAACTCCTCTTAAATCGATTGTATGCAACAGTAAATTACCTAATGTGAAGCAGTTAAGTTTTAATGTTAAAAGTTTTGTAATTCTTCATAATGGGAGTTTCTGTAAAATATGCCTTCTATCCTGTTTGTTCACACTCAGTATCATTCAACATCTAATTCAGAAGGGAATCATTTTTGCTCGTTTAGAGATGAGTAAAACAAGTTTTGTTTGAATAGCTGTCCAACTGTTTATAGGGAGAATGGTGGATGGATGACTGGTGCTAGTTACAGGTTATGCACATATTTTGTAGTATTCTTTTTCAACCCATTTATGCATCATTTAGACCTACTTCGCCCAGGTTTTGGAAATTGACGTTTGTCTTGTAAATTATACAAGAGGTGCCTGCATCATATTTTTTTAAAGAAAGTTTGTCTTTTTCTGTTCTTGCCATCTGATATTTGCTCCTTAGCTTCCAATCACATTTGTCCTTGGTTTTTTATCTCAGTAGTTATCAATGCAGATGGAACAAAAAGTTTGGGTTATCTGCTTGTGGATATACAATCTGTTCTATACATGTGAATAGAAGTAAAATGAATGGGAACCATGACATAGCTTGGGATTTTGATTTTTCTTTTTTTGCTTACTTTTCAAATTGTATTCATTTTGTGTATTATGTGAATAATAATTTGTGGAGACAAAAGAGTCGGCAAGACATAGTAGAGGAACAATATAATAGTAGTAATGTAACTAGTTTTTTCATTGGATACTAGCGCAATCAGGGACTGTCAACACCATTTGAGCAACTGTGACTCAAATGCTATAATAGCAAATAGTTGCCTAGAACATGTTTAGTTTGAATATAAAAGACTGACAAATGAGAACATTAGAAACTGCAGGCTGCAGTCAATTGGACAAATGAGAATTGTTCCAATCTGTTAAACCCAAGCATGTCCGATATCACTGAATAATTTACTTGTATATAGATTACTAGTCCTTTCTGTTTGTTCCATTTAGAAGTGTGTCTCTTCCCATTGCGTTGTTATTTGGACTATGAATTCAGGTACATGTGAATATAGACCTTATCTCCAAATTATCTGTTTATGGTAAACTTCTGTCACAAATGCAGCCGGGTAAAGACAAACCAAGGAAGATATTTATACAATGAAATCTACAACAAATCCCATAAAAGGCTTATGGACTTGAAAACAACTGAATACATCCATCAGAAATTTGGCACACACAATTTTTATGTGAAAACTTTTGTTTCCACTTACATGAACCCAGTCAACACTTATTATTTTTGATGTTATTCTAAAAAGACAATAATGTTATTGAATAGCAAATTTGCAAGGGTGTTTGATCGGAATTCCATGTTCGATACAATGATGCATTATCTTATTGTTCATCTGTTTCTGCTTGCAGAGCATCCAGAACAACAGCAAATTTTTCTTTATGTTCACTTTAACCATCCAAACTACCAATATCAAGGTGTGCATGCTTGCCATACACTTTGAGTCACAAGGCAGTGTTGGATTGTCCTGTAGAAAATCTCCCATGAAGGCCATGGGTTATGTACTAGGGAAATAGCAAAATGTCACTGCTTTATGGTAATAGCATAATTCATATTGATCACTTTAAAGATATCGAGACCAAACTGTTCATGACACAAGTCATTTGATGAGTTATATCATTTTGATGAGTTATATTCTTCTGAATTAATGTAAAAGTCCATTGATATATTTCTTTTCACTGGTATTGTCGGATATCTCTGAGACTTAAATGCTATGTGACACCAGTTGCATTTTGGCCAAAATATGACTTATACCATTGTCACAGAGCGGTGACTAAAAAGAGAAGAAAAAAGAATGAGGGTAAATTTTCAGGCACTTCATACAGGGCCAAAGTTATGGTGGCCTGTGCAAGGAAGCCATTTTTGTTATCTTTATCTGTAGGAAAAGAAGTATTCATCTGTAATCTGACCTCAGTTTGGCCAAAAAATGGAGTAGACAATTATCATAATATGCATGTGACAATATTTCATTGTGACCATGAAAGAAGAAGGTATCAACTAACATTAAATAAACTACTGCCTGCCACCTTTATATCAAAACTTTTTGCCTGCTATAGACATTACACCATCCATTGACTGCTCAAGCCAAAAGCTCAAACTCTAACAAAATGACTCACATTTTGCCACCATCATCATAAGCCTGTCGTGCCACCAGTACCAAGATTCAGAATCCAGTAACTTCATGCTTTTACATTTTACACCATGGGTAAGCATCAAACGAAAAGCTCAAACTGAACACATATATGTATCCCATGTTTTGCTATCATTAGCAGCATGTCATAAGTGCAGTGTTGAGATATGGAATCCAGCAACTTCGTGCTTTTATACAATATATTTATGCATGAAAAACAATGTGTGATTCATACATCAATCTATCAGCTATGTTGTCCTTTGTGTACTAAAAAAGATTTACTCAGTTAAGGAATGTGATAGCTAAGGCTGTTATAGCCATTATGGTGCCGTAGATAGGCTTTGATAGCAGCTGAAATGAAAAAGTGCAGCTTTGTCATATTTAATGCTTTTGAAACACTGCATACATGAATTGTTTCCAGCCCCAGTGAAATCTCTCTGTAGTTGAATGGAATAGCAGAGTGCAACTAAATTCAGGGTTCATATGAAAGTAGTAGGCCCTAATAGTTCCACATTTTGGTAAAATGAAAACGAAAAGACAGTATATTTTAGGAAAAGAATGCATAAAAAAATTAGTTCAGTGCTTAGCATTTCATAGTATTTTTTTTAGCCAAAGGCAGCTCTAGGTGAACATGTAGATCTAGACCTACTGCTTTCAAGTTTCTTATAAGCATTCTAAATTAATTGCAGAGAGGTATTATTTCTATTTAATCTTCTTGCAGTATTTATTTTCTAAAATTTTGCTTTTGTAGTGCATCTAGTAGATCCACAATCATGGACATGAATTTCAACTGTAGCAGTCACAAATTGTGTATGCCCAAAGCATGCGGTGCAAGTCTACAGTAGGGAAAATATAACAATATTGCAGTATATAGAGACTTGATGCAAGATAAAGGATAGAAATATTATGACCTAATTTGAGGATTACACAGTGGCAAGTATTGCCAATTTACCATCGTTTTATTTTTTATCTGTACAGATACTGTGCAGTTTGTGTGGAAGGTTTAGCAAGGTGATGCCAGGCTTTATATCACCTTAACTCTAAGTTCCTCTCCTTTTCACCAAAATTGTAACATACCTTGGTAAATTAACCAATTTTCACTTGTGGGTGGTAGTTTTCAGGCTCTGTAGCAAGTCGTATTTCATCCAATTTGATGTACATGCACAATGTGGACAAGTTATTGTTGTTATTGTTATTATCTGTTAGCAGTCAAGTTTACTAATTGCTATCCATCTTTATTTTATCTGTACTAAATGATACAGATTTGTTATTTATTGATATTTGGGTCTTGAAAAGTATTCAAGAAAATGAATTGATTGGTTGTGGAAAGTGGGTTTCCAACCCTGCTAAAAATGTATGAAATTTGCGTTGTATTCCTAATGTTTTCTTAACATTTTTTTTTGTTGTTGTTTTTTTTTTTTTTATCTCTACCCTTCCTGAAGGTCACAGTTATAAATGAATTCTCTCATTGTAGCAAAATTATGACCAAGGAGATTGTCATTAAGATACATGGTACACAGAAGCGATCAGTATTCTTGGCCCTCACGTGAAGTTCAAGTACCATTATGATCCTTCAAATATACGCTGTTTTCAAAAAGTATTGAGTGGATCAAATAACATTTCTTGAGGACGCAAGCAAAATGTCAGCTTTAATTATCTCTGATCAACTGCCATATATTTGCATCGATGCTGTTACCATTATTTTGTGCAGAGCCAAGCTTTAAGTAATACTTTAATTTCTGATTTCATCCTCCACATATTTCTCAAATATATAATCCATCGTTATGAGGTCTGATGAGGCTATTTCACATCTTTTTTATGAGTTAATTATTCCCATAAAGTGCCCACTTTATACTTTCTCAAAATGAAATTGAATGAAAAATGTGTTGGTGTTTATGAGAGAAGCAAAGGAACAGATTTACAGTAAATTGGACTGAGTTGGAAAGTACATTGTTTGGTGTAAAAATGAGGACTTTTGAGGTGTCGGTTTTGGATGGAAGAGGTACTTCTTTAGAACTTTCTCTGAAGAAGATTTTTATGATCTGTATTCTTTATAGGTGCGATAGAATGAATCTCCATGTAATTATTTTCTTTTTACATATGGTCATTTTATAAGTGAAGTCTTCTAGTATGAGATTCTGACACATGCTTTATTTCTAACATGAACGAACCAAAACATTCACTGAAAGTCTTCATGTACTCCACATTTTTAAAATTTGGAAGATGTGGATGCAATTTATAGAAGATAATGTTGTCCTTGGAATGTCATGCAACATCTTTCTCATTGACTTTTTTGTGCAAAACAGAACTAAATAACACACTTTCAAAGGTTGTAGATGTTTAAAAGCAACAGGTTTTAGGTTTTTACTTTGTGTATGATATATTGCCTCATTTCTGATCAAAGGGACTATTTCCTGCCTGACAAGAAATTCCAGTATGTTATTGTTAGCTTGTGTCCATTTTTTTGCAGGACCATTCAGTCCACCAGCACAGTGTAGTGACTTGTACCTGCCACAGGAAGTTTCTTTTTTTTTTTTTTTGCCAAATTTACAGGACAAAATTTATGAACACTCACACACTGACATGTACACCAGAAAATGTGAATAACTTTTTGTTCCTGATACTGTACATATAATGTGTGGGTAGCTTTTTGAAAGAAAAACTTTATTATCATCTTCATCGCCATCCTCATTTATGAACCTCTCATTGAGAGAAAGAGCCCTCTTTAAAAAGTACTGCATTTGACCTGAGCAGTGAAATGCAAAGGGTGGTCAGATAATATTTTTGAGAAAACTAAAAATTTTACTAGATCTCCTGTGTTTTGATCTCAGTGGAACCAGAATTTGGGACTATGTACCCCACAGTACACAGGTACATTTATTTCTTTACCAGGGGAGTGAAAAGGTGGGCAGCACATGGCTAGCCTTGTAAATACATATACATGTACGACTGTGACAGGGTGCATAATATTTTTTTTTTTTAAAAGAGAGAGAGAGAGAGAATATCAACTTTTACTTGGTAGCACCACATGCATTTGCTATCCTGGCCTAATCTTGAGGTAAATGTTCTGTGTTATTCCATTTCCTCCTGGGTTATGGTCGAAATCCACGATTTGTCTTCTTCCCCTTGGGAATGGACGCCAAGCATCATACCAGAATTTAGTCTGAACCTGCAGTTATTTGTACCCCCAGGTATCTAGCCCACCTAGGGAATATTTTCATGCCATTCGCACCACATGCTTTTCAAATTCTGGCTAGCCCATTGCATGGCATGCACACTTTGCAAAAAACATTATCAATCTTTTTTTTTTTATATAATCAGTCTGACAGACATATTGCAATGTCTACAAAATATAAATCTCTTTTCTTGTTCATATCTATACCAATATAAGAAGACATGCAGTACATGTATTTTATTCTCATTTCCTTCTGTGTTCACTGGTGATCCAAACATGTGTACTGGTGTTTAAAGTAGCAAAAGAATGGAGAGATTATAGAACACAGAGAAAATCCGGCTGTCACCCGACCTCAGATCTGGCCTTAGGATGTATATATTGTTCTCTCACATTCAGTGTTTCATTGGTTTTGCAGATCCAAGGTCGGCCTGCTGCCGGGACTGTTATATACATGTGTATGTAGGGGCCACTTTTCAATTTGGCTCTTCCCATTCTTAATCTGTCTGGTGATGCTATCTTGACTGGCATTCTCAGTGCAGGTCCTATCCTGTGCCATCGTCTTCTGTCAATTTCTTCCTCAACAGATATATATTACCCACAACTATTTTGTGTTTGACTTTGTTAGAAAGTGATCACATAACGCAATAGTGTTATGTTATTTTTTTACCACAGTTGTGGACAGCTGAGATAACCACCACTACAGGAGGTTGAAAAACTTATAAAAACCATAACCATATTTGACTTTATTGAGACTGATTCTACAGCCATGAATCCTTCAGAACCTAGGGAATACCTGAAATTTATCAAATATAGATCCACTCGGCCTTTTCCCAGCACCATCAATAATATGTTAGTTTCTTTGACAGCAGTTGGTGGAGAAGTGATTCTGGAATCTTATCTCTGAAATATGTTCAAGGAAGGAAATGAAAAGTATTCTGTCTTTGATATATAGCGGACATACATGTACATGTATCTGCAAACATGATGTCTGGAAGGTTAATTTAGAGCAATGTAACTACCTGTTTGTCATTTATACAATCCCAGCCATATAGTTGTTGTATTTTTTGGTTGTATTTATTTTAAGTGCTTTGAATGCCAAAGGTTGATGTGGGACTACATTAAGATACATGTACCAACAAAAACATGAATAGAATTGTATACAGAAGCCATCAGTATTCTTGGCCCTCATGTGAAGTTCAAGTACCGTTATGATCCATCAAGTATACGATGTTTACAAAAGGTTCATTGCAAACATAGTGATCAGATTTTTCATGGCGTGTTTGGATATGCTTGCAGTGAAAATGCTCATGTACACCCACGTTTTTAGATTTGGAAGATGTGGAGATATTTCACAGAAGACAGATATTACACATGGAACATCATGCAACATCTTCCTCACTATGTTGGTGTTGATCATCATTGTCTCAATTTTGTGCAAATGTTTTAAATTCCAATTATAGATCTTCTCATTTCCATGTACATGAATGTTGTTGTTGAATTCTATGGTATAAATGAATCTTGCACAGTTCATGTCGTAATACATAATACTTTGTGCTTATACAGACTTGCAAGAAAATTTACAAAATTTTACAATCTCACGTTCGTTATGTGTTTGTGTTACACAAGACATCAATCCATGCATCAACTTACAGGTGAATGAATCACCAGGATGTACATGTATATCCATTACCTGTCTGATCGTACTTTACTTGTAATTTTTTTCTGTGTTCAGTTCAATAAATTAACTGCAAGTAATATTTTCAAAAAAAGGAAGCATAAGTGTAGGTTTTTCTCATTTCTGTTTTTGTTTTGTTTCATGTTTTGATGTTATTAGTTCGTTATCTTCCTGTGCCTTTTTTAAAAAATATGGTATGTCCAAATTTCAGGTTTTTAATATTATAGCAATGTATATATGTAAAGAGCACTTTTTAGTAGTAATTCTAGTTTCACAGTATCAGAAATAATTCTTCCAACACTAAAGGCTACTGTGGTTGGAGGAAGTCGTAAAAAGCACTTCCAGTACATTGTACATAATTGGACAGTCAGTATTGAGCCACTTTTTCAGTTAGTTAAGTTACCTCCTTTGCCGAGTACAAGAGATATTTTAAAAACAAACAAATACAGAAAAAAAGAAGATAAAACAAGCATTGCTAAAAGAAAAAAAAATGTTCTCTTTATCAGTTTCCGGAAGTTGCCATTCCATCCTTTTTCTGCCCACCTCTTTTTGGCTTCTCATCTATTCCTTGTAGCAGATATGTTAAGGTCACTGGATTCTGTTAAAGGCCATGCCATCTCAAGTTGCGTTAGATCACATTTGTCAAAGAGTTTTCCTGTAGACCCACTGAATTAATTGGGGCCCATCGTCGAATCAAAGGCGTCCTCTGACAGTTTAGATAATACTGAATAATTTGACTATTATACAACGATGTATTATCGCTTTGGTGGCCTTATTGCGCCATTCAGGTAGTCTGGCACGGGAAATGTCTGCTTTGCTAGAGAATGAAACGTTCAGCCAAAGCAAAAATCACAGGACTGACTGAAAAACAAAGGATAATTTTATTGGTCCACATTTTCGTCTGAGGTGTTGCATGCCTCTAGTAAATTATACAATTAACGGCTGGTCTTTGTATTGATATGAAAAGTTCGCAAAATGGACTCATCCTTTTTTTTTTTTTAATTATGGGAGCAAACGCGCCCAAAGAATACTCTTTCGAAATACATGTAGACTGATGTACATGTAGTCTTGTACCTTAGTGTTGTTACAACAAGTGGCAGACCAATAGTGTCCATGTTGTACTGATTTGATTAAGTAATCATAGCTCAGCTTGTTTGCATATCGTTTACCAAGAAGCCGAACGCCTCATGCCACCTGACAGCAAAGAATGTTGAACAGGTCGTGATCACTGCAAAATTTGGAACAAGCCTATTTCCCCCATCAATCTCATTTCTTAGCTGTGGAGAGCATTGAAAGATTAATATTGTAAGATGCAATGGTTATGAATTTACGAATGAAAAGCGAGGAATCCTTCCCTCTTCTTCGTGTTTGTTTGTTTATCAGTAGCTCACATTCTTAGCTGTGATATAACTAACTGGATTGTTGGGAGGTTGGTCTGCCTTCTTGAGGAAGTTGTCTGCTCTAGTGATTCTACAGTAGTTAATACATATACCTGCACAGACATTTTCTCAACAGTAGTCGGTGTTTTCCATGTGTGTTCAAATTATGTACATGTACGTGTATATCAATAATTATTCACACGAACGACCAGTTCATTCTGTATTAATGTGTCGAACTCAATCCATGCCGCCCGTTAGAAATTAGTTAATTCTACCAGGAATGACCCAAGTATCACATGATATAAATTGTAAGGTAGTTGGTGTAGTTTTATTTTTGTTTATCACAGACATGTTACAATACTTTTCCATGCATTCTCACTATCATCACCCTTAGCCCGGCACCCTGCCATAGTTTGATCTTGAAATTTTCAAGTCATTGAAGGTTTTCATCAGTAAATGGAGGCTTGTAATGTATTTTTGTTTGTTGTTAAGCTTGGCAATAGCAAGGGTTCAAGATCTTTTGGTGTAAATATACATGTATATGCGGCCAGTAAGAACTGAAATGCTGTTAGATGATTGCACCCCGTTCTTCATTTACTGGTTGCAGTAAGCTACATGTTCGAGTCATTTAGGCCGACAAGTCTTTAATTTTTGTAAAGGCGATAGTGTAAGTGTGAAAAAAAAATGAAAGAAAAAACAAAAATAAATATACATATACTGTACTTCATCGCTATGCAGAAAGTACCGGTAACGCGGGGAAGTGTTAGGTGCTAGGATAATATATTTCTAATATACTCCTAATATATAATGGGATAATACACTATAAAAGTATATTTCTCTCTCAGAAACAAATATACAAATAGATGAGTAATCAAACAAATTCATTCTTCCCTTTCTGCTCTCTTCTCCTCATTGCTGTAGTCCCTTTTTCTTCAATCTGTACGTGTACTAGATCTAGTATTATTTATTAAATCATGCTGCAACGATAGGGCACACACCCACACAGAGCAACTCTTTGGTCCTATACCCTACATAACAAGATGTATCGTCAAACTGAAACAAAGAAACTGCGCCACTGACACATAGAATAGAAAAGCTCAAAATTTACAAGTGCAGTTCAATGGGAATTGTGAATTATTATACATTTTTCAAAGTGGATGCTTTTTTTTTTTTTTTTCTCAGTAAATTGAGAGTCCCGTGACAAAGAATGTTGAACTTTAACCTTACTCCTGTATCCTCTTTCCTTTCTTCACGTCACGTGACCGTAGTTAATGAAGCATTCACTGGCGGTATCTATAGTATATGTATCGTCATGGGCTGAGCTTTTGGTCGAAGTCATTTTTCGCATTTTGAGAAATTCGCACAAATTCAATTGTTCTATTGTAATGCCATTAGTTAGGTTTTATCATTAGGATAGTGGATTGGCAATTTTAACCAAGCTTTACATTAAATAGATGTAACCATAGATAGACAATGACAATGAGTGCATTCAACTTTGCCCTGAGGCTGAGGCCAAAAGATCAGCACCATCACGACATATTACTCAACCACATGGCGGTCCCTCAGCTGCCTTGTGTAACTCCGCCAAACTGAGGTCCGTTCATTTTTAAGATGTATGCAATCCTATATTTTTCTAAGTCTGTTTGAGACAAGAGACTTCTGAGTTAATTCAGACCTGCAGGGGACAAGAAGAACTGTCGTAGGATAGAACTACGCATTTGCAATTATTTTCTGCTTAACAAGAATTTTGTTAAATATGAATTTGCTTTTTTTTTTTCTCTCTCTCTTTCTCTCTCTCTGATGCGTCGTCTGAGATTGTGAACATTTACCTTTTATTCTTGCATCGTTGTTGTTGTTGTTGTTGTTGTTGATGATGATGATGGTGTTATTGGTCAGTTATAGCCCTGTATCATATATGTTATATAAGTTGAACATGTCACAGAGAATTAGAAAAAAAAATACACTTCCTTTATTTTATCATTGTACATGTATACTGTATATAATAAACACATATCAAAATCACCCTTCGAATTGCTTCTGTTTGTTATAACTTATATGGTATAAAAACTGAGTGTATGCATAATATAATATGGCATTTAAATGCATTCTTATCATCAGGTATTTGGTCATCGTGAAAGACAAATTTTTACACATTTCCTGACTCGATCCAGGTTAGATATCATCTGATTATATATAACAAATGCTATTGTTAGCTGACACCGACGGATAATTGATAGACACCCGCCTTGTACGAGTATACTGCCCGGAAAGCTGAGAACAGAGTGCAAGTGATATGTGCTTATCTTGGGTGGGTCTGTCAGCATAATAATAATATTACATTGTAAGCGCTTAAACCTGTCTTGTAGTAGTTTTTATTTATACGGAAACGAAGTGCGGATATAAGTACTATCTGTTATAAATGTTATTATGTAGGCTGTAACTGCACGTGAACGTTTATATGTGACCAGAACGGTCAAGTAACAGCGAAGATATTGACACTTATTGAGGATCACTGCACATGAAAGAAAACAGGATGTATATACGTCTTCACTGATGTGGATATAGTACTATCATATAATATGTTTAGATGTATATATATTAAAAATAAAATATAGATATGCAGATAGATATATACGATACAAACGATGGACATTAAAAACACATGAAACCAAAATGGAAGAGAAAGCAAATAGAGTTAAGTTATTAAAAAAGAAATTAAAGAAAAGAAAGAAAGAAGGAAAGGAAAGAAAGATAGAAGGAGAAGCAGACACTTTATATTTATCTGTTCTTAGCATCTGTCATTCAGGCGTTGTTAGTGCTATACGGATCGAGTCGTAGAACTCACACAGAAATTTCTGAAATAAACATTGAAGACCTTATTGATTTAAGCTTATCTTCAAAAGAAAATCCTGTAAAGGGCGGTCGTGCAATTAACACTACTTTGCATCACACGCGAGGTGCAATTGAACTCTCAGCGATATTGTTATTGTCGTAAATTTTACACAAGAGAAGGCATTAACAGCATACGAGTATTTTTGACAGAAAAAAATTAGGGCCAAAGTGAAGGCCGACATGGGACAGGAGTGACTTTTACTGATAGGCCAAATACGAGTAACTATGCGGACTTCAGATGTCTGCCACGGTCCTGACACCTGTAGAAGAAAAATATTTTCTGCAATATCTATTTATTCAGAAAGTACATTCATGGGGTTTAGAATGGGGCGCGTGAGTTCGAGTGTTCTTAGTCTCCTAAACAATCTATACCCAAATGGATTATCAGATCCGAAATTGTGGCCCTGACCTCTTGTTCACTGATGTAATGAAGCAACCCACAAAATCAATCATGACGTTCATACTAAATTTTTCTCCATTTTCAGAGCACTGTTTAGAAAATCATTGTGCGGTAAGGTTCAACGAACACTTCATTTCCAGTTTCTACCTCCTGTATTTTTTTCAAACATTCCATAATACGAAGTATTTAGCTTTTTTCCTAAGATGTCCCTGGCGGCCTGGGATAGCGCTGTTTCCCAGAAAAAAATGAATTCATTTGATACAAAAATCCTTTACATCGCACCTTTAAATAAATTTAGGCAAATCATGAAAATGAAATACATGTATCCCCTTGAATTCTAACCGATCTTTCATCCTCTAAAAACTTTCATAATCTTGTGGATTGATTTGCTCTCTAAATCTGGAGATGCTCTTTGTATCAATCTCGATCAAGAAGACAGTCTCCGATACACGCAGGAGAAACGCCTCTCACAACTTTGTCAATCGCTTCTAACTCTGGAACCACAGCATCTAAGACGATAAACTTGGTACCAATTCAAAGGTTCGAATTTCTTCTTTCTAAAGAACACATTAACGATTAGCAACTTTTAATATGAATATTGGGTGCCAGGCCCGAGAATTGTTAGTGAGGTAGAAATCTTCGAATACATAGATTAAAACATCCTATGTTGTATTCTTCAAATACATGTACATAAATCCATAAGTACAACAGATCGCAAGACGAACTTGATACCTTTATAAGCCCTCGAATTTGAAGAGTATCTGCAGTATAAAAACCATTGGAAAAGGAGTTGCCCTATTTCAGATGGGCCCAACCCTAAATGGTTTATGCTCGATGGGATTTCAAACTTTTAAGATGCACCATCATTCACTGTCTTTCTCTATAGTTTACTTTAACATTATCACCTACTTTAAGTATAATGGCACTTTAAAACGATCTTTAAGGTCCTAATTTTTATAAGGATCCAGATAATATCACAATCTCAATCCCTTGCATTTCTATAGGCAACCATATGATCTTCACAACCAAACAAAACGCGATAATTAGCACTCTCTCTCTCTCTGAAACGGACTTCACATTTATTGAAGTTCCGTTGTTATCTTAAGCAAAATGGGGTCTAACTGTAACTGTTTCTTAAGCATTCATAGCGGCTGTTTCACGTGCAGTTAATTTGAATATTTTTTTTATTACGCCCTCTCTCCTCCCGCCTTTTGTGTGTGTGTGTGTGTGTGTGTGTTTATATTATGTATTTATTCATTCATCTACCTGTCTATCTGTTTACCTTCCAATTTATCCATCCATCCATCCATCCATCCATCCATCCATCCATCCATCCATCCATCTATCTATCTATCTATCTATCTATCT
>JBCAUA010453555.1:0-32948 GCA_038406235.1 Peronia verruculata | reverse complement strand
GTAAACAGGATATTGCTGGAGGGGAAAAAGTATTTCAATTAAACGTATCTCCCACAATCAAGGAGAGGGTCTTCAATTCATCCCCCCCCCCCCACCAAAAAAAAAAAAAAGAACGTACATTTTCAGAAGACTTAGAATTTGAACCACATTCTTTATCATCATTTTACAGCAATTTTTTGGATCACGAGACCAATGTGGTTAACATATCAATATAAACAAACGGTGTAGGAATAAATGATGGTACTGAAGAAAACACCACATGTACTAAAACTTCAACCCATTAATTTGTTTTTTGTCAGGATATTATCATCTGTATTTCAAAGAAGTGTCTTCAACATTGAGGCAAGGACTGTCAGCAGAAAATTAACTCACTGGTTCTCTTTATTTACAAAAAACTTATCTTAAGATAATAAAAATGTTCAGAGCTCTCATTAAGGTTAAGTTTATTTGATTCTTCATCAGAACATCATCATCACTGTCATTAGCAGCAGCTGCTGGCCCTCGCTCTGACTGGGACCATCGGGGCATTTTTCTGATATTGCCTACTACATGCCAATCTTCTTCCTCCGTTAGTCGGCAGGTCATGGATATCCCAAAATGCTTATCAAATGTCTTCATTGGCTGACAAAAGACAGATATGAATCCTCACTGTTACTGAGATGGTAAATTTTTTTTGCTGAACCACAAACGAGGAGTGTTAACATTACATTTATGGTGAGAGTTAATCCTCAAAGTGATAACAGAAAGAATTTGAGAAGCAGAGTGTCACTGATGACATTGATGGGTTTCTAGAAATGACGTTAAATACAATGTTCCATTACGTGCTGTTCAAAATGGATTTCAAGGAAAACATGATTATCATGTGTGGGTCTTTGGCAAAATTGGCCTCTTGACATCTGTAGATAATGATAACTATGCCCATCACCAGAAATGTGTACTGGTACCCAAACCAAGATATTAGTTAGCTTCTCTGGTAAATTAGCTTTAATGCCCTTCCAGCACTAGATAGCTGATTAAAACAGGCCCACTGTACGCTATTCAATAGCCTTCTATGTTCCCAAATATGTAAGCATGTCAATAAGGCTATGTGTAATATAATATTACATGCTAGATATAATAAACATATAATGCAATTCTACGACAACAGAGAGAAAAACCAACACAGCAATATGCACACTAAAGAAAAGTATGTATTTTTTTTTTTTCTTTAAACACTTTCTTTCTCTTGCTCTCTTTTTTTTTTTTTCTCCTCAGTCGATGGGTTGCGAGGTTACATACAGATATGATATGACAATCCATGGAAAAACATTTCACAATACATAAATTAACTACTTTTGAATAAATGAACAATAAAGAGAAAAGGTCAATAAAGTAACATTACATGAAATTTAGAAAGAATAGACCTACTACCATAGCCCATGTTATTTCCATGTTATATGATACAAACCGGACATGGGTTAAAACTACTGTTAGAGACATACTGTACAAAGAATTCCACATTCCACTTTAGGTTGCTAGTAATGAAATTTTATTTGTATGGGAGGCTTTCACTGATCTCGTGTTAATTTTATGGTCAGCAAAGACTACAAATGATGGTTTTCTTTGTAATCTGTCAGGTTATATTCATAATGTGGATAAAGCTAACACAAGTAGCCTACGCATACTTAAAAAGAACAAAAATAGAGTGTCTGTAGTTTGTAAAGCACTATGCTACTCTTGTTTTGTCTCGGCTTAGGAGTTAATTTGCCTTGCTACTGCTTTTTGCCTTATTTTAGGTCTACAACATGTGAATGTTATATGTATATAAATGTTTCATTTGATTTCGACAATGTCTGCAAAAATCTACAACAATAAAGAGAGCAACAACAAGAAATCATAACAACAGCAAATTAGAACATTTTCATTCATTCACTATACATGTAAATCATTAATAAAAGTGGATATTTGGTGAATCTTCTGTTCACTGTACTATAACTTTTTCCAAAAGCTATTAGGAAAACAGAAAGGGAAATGGAAGAAGGTGGACAGAATGGCTAGTGTTAATTAATATGGCAACTTGGTATAGGCCTACTTAAGTGAGTCTGGAATGCAAACAATACTAATACTGAGAGATCAGACTCAAATTTTGAGAAAACTGTTTTCTGTTTCACCCCTTGTGGTTTGGACTCAGTAAAACTAGACTTTGGAGTTCTTTCTAAGTGCATCCTACTTCTAAGTCAATGAATGAAAATGCAATATTAGGCTATCCATTATAAATATAATAAGGAGCACCCAAGTTAAGAAATATTTCTATAATTGATTATGCACCAAACACACTTCCATGCCTCACTTGATTATCTGGTTTGTTTATTTGTTTGTATGTTTGATGTGGGCTTCGGAGATTTGATAATTTTGTTTGATAAAACTTTTGGGGAAATAATCTGGAGATTCATCAGTTGTCTGCCAATGGTTGCCCCTGAACAATCTACACGGGAATGACAGTTGAACATGAGACAAAACAGTGCAAAGCAACGCTGTAGGGGGCTGCACAGAATCTTGGGAGAACAATGTCTTTCATGACGGGAATTTGCTTCAAAACAAATCTGACGTACAGAACATTGAAGACTGTGAGAGAACAGAGTCGATTAAATATTGATTTCCAGGGCTATTATTTCATGCGGTGTGATATTTCCAACCTAATCAATAAATAATTTTTCTCCCTCACAAAGGCAGCTGGTTGGATAAAAGAATCGGAGATTGTTGTGACTAGCCATATTACTAGTATTACTTTTCTCTGTCCGACACAACAGGTGTTGCACAATCAGTGTGAAGAAGGAAAAAAAAAAAAAATCACTTCAGTGTTCTTTGTTTGAAACATTATGTTATGAACAATTTTTTAAAAACTCATGGAGAGAGGAAAATATTTTCTTTTCAATGATACATAATTTCACATTTTTTTTTTTTTGTGATCAATGATTCAGTCTTTTGAATGACAAAATGGAAAGTCATTCTTTTCTTCTTCATGCTGTTTACTCAACACTTTTTGTGTTTCGCAAGAGGAAGAATACTATGGCTGATCAAAACTATCTCCCACTAAAATAAAATTAGAGATTTCTTAATAAACACGGAAAATGATGATTTTTCTAGTAATCTGAACAACAAAATTTAAAAAAAAAAAAAAAAGCAAAAAAAAAAGAAAAAAAAGAAAAAGAAGAACACCAGTAGACCAACAAATGAAAAGCAAGTACATTTTTATATAACAACTACACACCTTTTCAGTAATGAAACATATGTTTGGACAAGGGAAAATGAGAGCTGAGTAAGGTAATTTTTTAGTGACAAGTTCCATAAACCTTAATTCAGTAACAACAGCATAGATACTGGGTGGAAATCATACTATTTTAATGCAAAGTCATCCTTTTCATACAATCAAGCCAAAAAATCAAATTCTGCAATCAGAGATAATACAATAATGCAATAAAAACTGAAAGTTTTGAGTTGCTTATTCTCTGCTAACTCTTTGCAAAAGAGCCACAGCAGCCAACTGTTTGTTACAATCCTAGAAATATCAGTAAAAAGTACTGAGGCACTTGGATTTCTATAACAATATGTTGTTTTCAAGTTGAAGAAATGATAAAATATATTTAAATGTGATATCATATGAGTACCATTCACTAATATCAGAAAAGCATTTGAAAAGAAGTTCCTATGCAAAGTATAATACATTATGAATGACCTTCTGACCAGACCAGCCCCTTACATTTCTAGCATTAAGAAAAAAAAAAAAACAGTGAAGGGGGAAGGAAAGAGATTGAGGCATGAAAGCTGTTCTATTTGTTCACTACAATTCCCTTTTGCTGACAAAACCTCCATGTAAATCTCTAATTGATCTGCTTTGTTTTATGAACATTTAAAAATGACATTTGCAAAATAGCATAGATTGCCAAGTCATTTACTGGGGTGCCTTGTTATTGCCTTATTATTTTTTTTTTGTGAGGACCAGTCTGTCAAATTACAAGAACAAAAGCGATTTTTTTTTTTCATCTTTGCAATGTTTAACCCTAGAAGTGTCAAACGGCCGATCTGGTTAAATCTAAGTCATTATACAATTCATGTTAATGGTCCTTTCCATGGAATATATACTTTATTATTTATCTGACATCAGCTTCAGATCTAAAATGTCACTCGAGGAAAAATAATTACTATTACTGTTATAAATTTGAACATAGAAGCCATTTTGCACTGACACTTTCTGGGTTAACACCCTTTTGCCTGGCAAAGGGAAGCAACAGGGCTCCCCCAGAACAATCCACACAGTCTTTTAAGTTAGAACCCACAGTTTGCCAACATACATGCTAATCCATCTTAGGATCACCAAAGAGCCACTGCTTATGTTTTACAAGATCACCTGTAACTTTATCCAAATTCTGAGTACAGATACAAATGTTAAAATCCTACAGTTACGGCATGAAAAACTGAGACACAGGTGTATTAAATATCAACAAGTTTGATTGATTTCTAATGAGATCAAGACACAACAAGGAAAGAAAAACAACAACAAAAACCCACACAATCAATGTGAAAATAAGAAATCTTATAACTGGTAAGTCTTATAACTGACAAAGGGCATCTCTGATGAGAAAACTATGAACCAACCCTTCCAATGAATGTATAATGTTGCTGGTTCTGTCTCGTGCACAATAACAATTTATAATAGATTTTATGAAAAAGTGTATTTTCTTAAAGTACACATCATGCAATAAAAAAAAAAAAAAAACGAGTCTTGTACTTGCTTACAACACTCTGAAAAAATAAAAACTTTATGATGGAGCAACACATCATTCATTCTTATAATGATTATCTTTATTTCATACAGAAAATATGACATATATCTCACTTTAAAAACATGCATTTTCATTTTTTGTGCTTTTTTTTTGAAAAACAGGTTACAAGTTTTCTTCTAAATATACACATAAAATTTGCTCATATAAAACAACAACACATCAACAACTAAATCGTACCTTATTTCCATTAGCTGAGATATAACAGCGATCTATAAACATAAATTTCTTTTGCATCTGGTTGATTATTTTTCAGCAATAAGGCATTATAATGTGGTCTTGAATATCTAAGGGTGTATGGGTAAAGTTCACCTGAACTTATACATTAGTAGACACAAATCTGTAAGTAACACTGCAACTTGTACATAAACTTGAAACAGATATACTTATGATGTGATTTATGCAAAATATGACCTGGGTACATGTGGGCTAAAAAAAAATAAAAAAAATTAAAGATAGAGTTTAATGGGAAAAGAAAATATTTACATTTAAGAAGAGGAAGCAGATCATTAATAGGATTTCAGATTTAAAAAAAAAAAAAAAGAAAAGAATTCTAGATTTTTTAGTCAAAATAACCAAAACCTGCGATTTTCTTCTGTGCTGATTTTGAAAATTTGTGAAAAAATATCCCAACAAATCATCCAAATTTCACTTGAAATGTCTTTAGTTATTGTCTGAAACTGAATTTAAACCACATGCAATCTGAGTCACCCAAAAAACGTCAAAGCCATTTGTGGTGTAGGTGCATTAATTCAGAAACAAGAGTAGAATGGTAGCCCCCTCTTTCCCATAGTCCATGCAGCAGTCAGCTGCCCTTGACTTTTACACAAAATAAGGTCAATGTCAAAGGGTACTTCACAAAAAAATTCACACTTTCATGACAAAAAAAAAAAAAAAGGAACAACAGAAAGAAAGAAATTAACAACAATATAGCCATCAATATTTTGATTCCTGTATTCTGTCCATCTCCCGTTTCTTGCTAGATTTTATACGAAGTTAAGAACTTCAGAATCAAACAGGTAACAATCAGAATCTTATTCAGATCAACTTCTCATGGTCTCCCGAATCATAGTAAGTCAAATAGGAGCATAAATCGCTTGGCACAGAAAAACAGGCTAAAATCAGAAACACCAATTTTTCTCTATATGAAACATGCTACATCAGACTTGTTCATACCCAAGCGTATGACATGTATTTAGTTACCATAAAAAACATCCGTTAATACGAATGAATGTTTGTAATTATATGTGGACTGTGGAAATATATAAAGAAACAAATTATTCCCTTCCTGTTTATCAAAATACTGAACCATAAAAATCTTGATACAAATTAACAAATAAACATTCACACACAGCGCAAACAGTGAAATGATTTACAAAGGAAAGAATTCAAAAACAAAAGCCAACTTAAACAAATTAATTGTACATCAGTTAAACTAGCTACCACAAGCGCTCACTTTGGGTTGATGGAAAAATTTCAAGCATAGCAAAAGCTGTCAGAAAACCTGTTTTTTTCCTTTTTCATATCTTCCTGAAAGATGTTAGTATTGCTTGAAATAAAGAAATATTTAGAGTTAATACCTTTTTTGTTTGATTATAAGTGTCATTTAAATGTATGTGGTTTATAAGTATTTTTATTGATAATTTTGTTTTCTTATGTTCCTGAAGTCGAATGAATGCAAGACCTTGCCTCCTCTCTTTAAATCTGAATAATGAGGCCGTGAAAAATCCCACAAAATTAGCAATGACATCATTTTAAAGGGTAATAATTCAGGTTTATTCTGATAATTCGCTATTTTAAGATCTCCATCTTGGAAAGTTGGCCTTTGATGCTGTGGTACTTGAGCACTACAAATGCTTGTAAATCAGTAAAACTTTGAAAATTCATAACTTTGTTGTTTGTTGGTGGATTTTGACACTTTTTTCTTATCTTATTAGTTCTGTGAGCAGCAAGGTAATGTCATAGTTATATATGTGTTTTTCAGCTAAAAATTCTTCACTTGTAGTACCTTCAAAAACTTTAAAGTTACACCAGCATCTAAGTTTTGTGATGAAAAAAAACAACAAAAAAACAACGAAAACACCAACAAATAAATAAAAAGATAAACAAAACAACAAAACTATCACCACTTTGACTCCTGTGATCTGTCCAGCTCTGTTTCTTGTTCACATTTTATCAAAATGTGTGAGTGAAACATACCAGGTGGGTCACAATTAGATCCTGGTTCATATCAACTTTCTCAGAGTCAAATAATCAAACAGATGTGATGTTCTTCAATGCACTGAACCATCAACCCACTGCCCAATATTTGTGGGGGTGGAAATGCAAAATTAGATAAAATTTTGAAAACTCTGGGCCCCTTTATGTCATCCCCAGTGTGAAAATAGACTTCAGGCATACTAATATGTGTATTTTAGTTCTTTTTTGTGAGACAATGAGGGAATAGGCAATGCAATACTAGTTTTGTAAATATGGCAGCAGCATGAAATTTAAAACAGAACTGACTGACTTAGTATTCTGCATTTCCACCACTGATTCATGCATAAAACTTCCTGAGAAAAAAAAAGAACCCACAAAAATAAATATATGACATAGGAGGTTTAGAACAAGGTTCAAATGTCAGTAAAGATAAACTTCAAAATTTACTTTATCATTCTATTTGCTTAGATGTTGGTTGGATTTCTGTGTGCTTGCACCACATGACTGAAGCGATTTTCAGTGTTGAAGAGCCCATCCATTGAATCCAAAGAGACTTAACTGATGCTGGTCCTAAATTAGTGGACAAAGTGTCACTGGTATCCTTACTCTTTCTTCATATTTTTTCCATCAGTTCCAGCAAAAGTATCTTTTCTTGTCAGTCTAGCAAACAGAGTGAAATACTGATAAAGATTAAAATGGAATTCTCTTTACTTATATTTTTAACTCATATTCAGTGACAAGTTACATTGAGACAGTGATAAAATGGTAATTACTTCCCTGACATTGTTCACTTTATCTGAAATATTAATAATCAATAGAAAATTATATGTAATGGCACAAAATAATGTGGAAGGTTTTGGGAAAGATTGTATTCAATAAAGGTTATGAAAGTGTTGTGAGATAATTGATACCTTCAAGAATTTTTTTTTATGAGGTTACCAACCACAACCTAGAAAAAGCCCTAAATACAGGTTTACCTAGTATGAGGGGCATATATATGCCAGAAGTGTTACGAAATCAAAGATGAGTGTCACATCATCGAACTGCTGCCATGTTGCTCTCTGCTCAGTACGGTGTACAGCTATCTTGCTGATATCTCAACCTTTGTTTTCTCCAGACTGCATAGCTGTCACTTCATTTTTTTTCTTTTTTGTACTTCACTATTTTCACTAACAATGACATGTAAGCAAAATAACTATCGGAATAGTTAATAAGAACAGCTGCACAAACAACTTTGTGACAGCCACATCATATAATATGCTGTCTAAAACAACAGCTGCAAAGAGTATAATAATAATAATAATAATTCCAAACTATTTGGACTAAATAACAAATCTGATTATAACTGATTTTACATCATTATAGTTTCAACACAATTGGTTAACGAACAAATTATATGTTATGCCATTTACACACAATATACCTTATGTAATTTAATGAAAAATAGTCTGACCTTATCATACATAGTCAAACTCATAGGACTATATCACACTGCTCTTATTACAAACATTCAGATCTTCTATCCCAGTTATAAGGATCACACTTTACTTGGCATGAACTTTTACTTCAAATTTTCTTTTATGATTTATGCTTGAAATTGCCAACAAAATTCCCTTTCACCACATACTCATACAAACATGACACTTAACCAATTACTTTCAAACATTTTATTTTCCAAGTTGTACAGCTACAAGTTCTGGGCAGTGAAATATCTCGCAACAATAAGTTTAACATTCAACACTTTTTATTCCTAGGATGTCATTTACAATGTATAAAGAGACGCAATCGGGCTTGAATGGAAAGATGGAGAAGGTGGGCTGAGACAGGGACTGATAAATATTTGTAATGTACAAAGGATCAAAAGAAATTCTTATCACTTTATAATTAATAATCTGAAAGAAATCCTAATTGGTGGACTCTGCTGGCCATTAATGAAGAAGACTAGGGACTGATTTAAAATAGAATAATTATTTGTAGCATAAAGGAAATCAAAGAAATCTCATACTATGAAATCAACACAGAAAGAGATTGATGCACAAATGAGAAATATCCATATATATAAATCTAATATACTTCATACTGTTACTGTTACAAAAATATGAATGAACAGCTTGAAATGTATCAATGCACTTCCTATTGCTAAATCAATTATCACTACCAGCATCCACAGTTATGCACACAGCTCCTTAAAGTTCTATTAATTCTGGGAGGCTTATAAGACAAAAAATAAAACTTGCAAACTGTTAACTTGGTCTACATTTTTCTATCTTTGGACAATGAAAGCTGCACTCTGCGATCTGAAACATTCCAATGGTCTTGCTCCATTGCTCTAAAAAAGTGTATAAAATCTGGGTCCTCAGAGTGGTTTTCTAACATTCTGAACCAGGGATTTTTTAAATCTTCAAATTGGTGTTCAAATGAGAAGACAAATATGGACATTTGTTTTGGTTTTATGTCTGGTTGTCATGGCAATATGGCCATATTGGATTTTGTCTCTTGAAAATTAGCTGGTTTCAAAAGCCTAATGCTCCTACTCCTAGTCTACTGAATTCTGGGAACTAATGAAATAGCTCTATATAACAATAATATGCATTTGTTTTTGTGTATATGTCATTCAATGTCTCTCATAATTTTAAGATTCATGGATATGTATGTTTCTCAATTTTCCACCACATATTCAATTTTCCTTTGAAAATGAAAGCAACATTCAGAAAAAAAAAGATGCCTTTTGTTGAAGCACATGCTATGGGGAATGTATATTCAAAATTTGAAGTCAGTTGATTCAGAAATAAAAAGTCTTAGCGGAAAAAGTGAAAAAACATATATTTTTCAAAAATCGATAGTTGAATTTTCATAATGTATTTATACAGTCACTTGCTACATTAACTTTAAAAATCCTATAAAAATTTACATGAATAATGCCTCACTACTCTTCTTTACTATTTAGATGACGAGAGATAGGAAATGGCCATTAAAAAAATGTAAACATTTTAAAGATAGTGAGAATATTATAAAATAAACTGAGATAGAAACAATAATGATAGAGGAAAGCACATATCTCTCTCTAGTGGTTGCTATACAGCTTCTCTCAGAGACAGTGGGAATAAGGTAGAGGATGGAGGTGAGGGTAGGTTACCCTGGCTTTGTATTTGCAACATTTTTTTTTGTTTGCCTTCCACGCATAAGGCAAGACAGAGCTAGAAACATTGCAAAGTGAGTGAAAGAGACAAAGATAGAAAGAAAAGAGAGGTATATAAATAGAGAGACAGATGGACTGACAGGTAGATGGATAATAGTAAAATGGAGAGAAAGACAGAAAGATAGAAAGAGAGACAGACAGACAGACACGCAAATGACAGAAGACAGACAGACAGAGAGAAAAAGAGACACAGATAGTTAGTATGTAGAATGGAAAGGAATGTTACTAGATTCCATGGAAGCACCTGTTTCCGTAAGAAAATGGACGTTCCTAAACAAAAAAAAAAAAACCTCTTCAAAACACTAATTCGTCCTGTTCAAGCTACAACACCACAGGTTTGTTCTGAATACTGCATTATATTCCAATGACTACTGTTAACACTAACTATAGCGAAGTGAACAAAGAGATATCACTTTTGCCTCATGAGATCATTCTTCACAACCATTCACGTACACAAAGGAACTTTCAACAGACAAAAGCTTGACTAATGGTCTCCAAAATATATGAAGACAGGAAATGCCAGTTGCTTATAAGTGCCTAGTTGCAAATTTTGAGAACATGCTTTGGTTTTCCGTACTTCATTTTCTGTGTTTTTGGAACTAGACATTGGATATATTTTCTCTGTGTATTTCAGTGCTTTCTATAGAAAAACGAAAGAATAGGCAGCAAAAGACTTATTCTTGTAAATTTCGTCAATGAAAATAACATTATAAAACTGAAAGGAAAAAATTTACTTAGTACTGGTACCTTTTCTATTTCCACTCCTTCTCTGAAATATGGCTTGAAACATGCTGCATGGTCATTTGAATTTGTCTAAGCATTGTGGGGATGAAATGCATGACAAATTTGCATTGTCTGATTAGCTTTATATATATAAAACTGTTTTCTGACAGTAATATTTCAGATTTCTCAGAGCAAATCTCAAATAGCCTGTTCAAGAAATCTGTGTGTTACCATGTCATTGCATTTAGAAATTTAGAGAATAAATATCAACAACAACAATTAAAAAAAAAAAAAGGATGAAGAAAAAAAAAACCATACAAAAAAATAACAACAGTAACAAATCATCATGAATCTGAGACAACTTGAGCAATATACATAGCAAATAAAAACATGAAATCAGCATCTTAAGTGAAAGCTTGACATAATGGTGGGCATAGTTGTAATTATCTTATTTTTCTATCGGAGACACATTTAGTATTAATTTTTTATTGTAAAAATTACTATACAAGATTCATCATAGCACTTCAGTCACTACTGAGAGTGCAAAGTAATATTGTGAACACTTTGCTGTGCATTGCTTTGTGTCTCTTGAGAACCCATATTTTACACATAGAATCATTACCCTGAGATGCTCTACAATTAACAAACTTACCCATATTGTATTTACACTATGAAGTAACCACTAGATGTTTTGTGGTATGCTTACTTAGGAAATGATTCTTTGTATTCCTTTTGATAAAGAGATTTTGCCATGCTGCATCTAGCCTGGAAATGATCTTTAGCATGCCTCATGCTGAACAGACTTACTCATGCCATATCCATCTCAGGTTGGAAAATAGTTTGGATGTCTTATGGTGCATAAACTTACACATGCTGCACTTAGAGTAAAAAAAAAAAACTCTTACCATGTCTTATGATGATTAAACTTACTCATGCTAAGTCTATAGTTAGAAATGACTCTTATTACATTTTATGATGAAGTGGCTTCTCTATCTTGCTCCATCCTATGTAAGGAAACAATCCTTAACACGTTCTATGATGAATATACTTATTCATCCTGAGAATAAAGCTTAGCCCGGGGGGATTGTTTTCATCTGCTTAATTACTACTCTTTGCTAGATACAAGGGCAGCTGACCAAACTTAGTGTGTGTGTGGGGAGGGGGGTGAGAAGGAGGAGGGCCTTTTTCCTGAAAATGTACACCACAAAAAAACTGAATATTTTTTGGTGCAAAGGAAAATTAATGTTTTCTTTCTATTGAAATATTTTTGCCAAAATTTCTAGATGATTAATTGTTAAAATTAAACCAAACAAAAAAAAAGTGATTTTTCCCATTTTTAACAATGTCTGCACAACCGCCCTTGTCTCTGGCAAGAGGAAGTAATTAGCATAGAGAAAACTAATCCCTTTTCTTTAGAATGTTCATGGGAAAAGCCTCTGGGAAAGACCTTATTTGATACTTATATGAAGCATTTTAGAAGGCTGCGGCAGCAGTAGGTTCAAATATGGAGTGTTACAATTATATGGAGACTGGAAAAAAAAGACAAGTGGGGAAGATACAGGATTTAAGACATACATTTACTGCAGAATCTACTTTTACATCTATAATTCACTCTGTTTAATTTCAAATGCCCGTGGATAAAATGTGACAATTAACAAATGTCATGATATGACGAAGGAATCAAAGCAGAGAAGTAGAACAGCTAGCTGGAAAGATGAATGAAAGGATGGATTTCCTACAGTTGTATACAATGCTTGGATGGAGGTTGACAATCAGGTTGGTCAACAAAGTTTGATACAGCAACTTTGGTTAGAACGATGTCGCTGGCATCAGCGTTGAGAGGTGGGGAGGTCTCTGGTTCCATTGTCGGCTTGAAGCTGTTTCTGAATTTCTGTAAGAGGTAAAGAAAAAATACCAGTCATGTTTGGTAAAAAGGATGACATGACGAAAAAGATGATGTCAATGGTCAGCATTTGATAATGACAGCAATATTATCAGGGCAATTATGAGGATGACAATAATGAAAGACAACAACAAGAACAGCAACAACAAGGACAAAAGCAACAGCAACAATAATGGCACATAAAGGTAAGGCTAACTAGGTCACTTATTTTATGAAACATTCACATATCAGTAAATGTATAAATGTCTTGCACCCAGGGCAAATGAGTCGCAAGTCGCGCCAGGTGAGTTCAAGTCACAGCCGTTTTTTACCGTTTTTCACTATTTTCCAACTAAACACCAGAATATTTCTTTTTTTTTTTTTTTTTCAGACTAAAAAAAGGCCAAATTGACATTTTGTGAAAAAAAAAATTTAGTATCTTAGAAAGTAGTTAAAAACAACCAAAAACAGCGGTATATCTTCATTGCCCGCGGCGACTTCCGACTCATTTGCCCTGGTCGCAAGACAAATATTTTTAATTCAGAGGTGTCTTTTGAGTTTCTGTTTTGATCAGTTCTAAAATATGTCTAATTATCTTACAATGGACAGTACAATAGTAATAATTAAAAAGTTACAGCAGTTTGTCCTCAAACCAGTGAGCAGGTCACTTAAATCACAAGTATAGAGAAAATTCTCATTTCATAACTTAAAAGTACATGCCACAGTAAATCAGGTAATAAGAAATAAAGCCAATATTTGAATACATATAGCAAGAAAATGTTAGAATTTATAACAATTTTTGAATATTTCCAATCTCTATGCCATTATACAGAATAATATATATAAAAATGTAAATAACGTAACAACCAGAAAATGCTGGAATTTTGACAACTGTGGGATGTGTTTCATTTCTGTGCTAATATAATAGATATGAAATATTTGAACACAGAACAACAAGAATGATGGAATTCCAAGAAATGTGTCTAGGTCTTATGAAGAAATCAGTCAGTACCTGGAAAATTGTGCTGCCTTTGGTTTTGATGATGGCATGGATCATGCCGGCAGGGATGCAAACCACAGATATAAGGGCAATAACCCAGCCCAATCCCACAGCCCAATCGGGGTATTCATAACCAGCTATTGACAAGGGCTTGTACTGGATCATACTGAAGATCCAGATTCCCTGTGCAAATGAAGGAACATGTGGTTTATGAGAATGAGGATCAGAAGTAAATGTGTTTGATGTGATTCGAAGAGCTAGGCATCATGAATACACAAATAAACCTGCCTGCCAAAACTGGAAAAACTAAACCTGACAATTAAGTTTACATACAAATATTTGGTATTTATACAGGAACAAGTATAAGTGGACCCAATCATCAGGAATCCCTATGCACATATTAATTTCCTTCCAACCCTATGAATACAACTAAAAAATAAATTTCTGAAAATCAATCTGAACTGCATTTATAAAAATGTTTCTTGTTTTACAGTTGGATTCTAGTAATGATTTCTCACTGTGTATGAGAATATCAGATAAAGTAAGAGCAGTATGAAATGTGAGTGTTTATAGTAATAATTAATGTAAATAATAAATCTAATGTTATTGTAATGTGTCATCCTGGCATGGTTGTTGGAGCTTTCTGACTTTTCAGATGTTCCCAAATTAGTTGCAGTTGCAAATAATTTTTCCTTCTTATTTATGCATAGTCAGCCGTAGGTGGAGCCAAAAATAAGCATGTTTATCTGATAATATTTCACAGCAATTCACTTAGAAGTCATGGATAAAGCAAACAAAACTTCCATTTGGCTCAAACAGAAAATCTTTCACTAGAAAATGAAAAAGTTTTATGATATTGCTACAGCTTCAGCAGTTGCTTTTTGTTCAATTTATCTTGTGATAGACTTACCAAGATAAGTAGAGGTGACACCACATACCAACAGGCAATAAAAAAAATGTTGGGCTTGGCACCGGTCATCTGTTGGATGTTATCTGCCAGATTTCTGGCACCTGTGTGTGAAAAATAAACAAAACTGATTGTGTTTGGACAATATGACTTTAATCTTGCTCATTTCACTGCTTTCTGTACTGTGCATAAATTAATTAGAAGCAGAAAGAAAAATTTTGAGTTATAAATAAGCAAGAACCATCCAAGGTTTTCCATGAGCTTTTCTTTACATCTGACTGACAATGATTAAATAAAAACCTCTCCATGTCTATGAGAGAAAAAGTGTGAATTCTCATCATAAAACCAAAGAATTTCAATGATTTGAATATTAAGTGAGAAAGTTAAAAGTCACCGTGAGACTGAAGAATGTGATGTCAATGATTCAGACTACAAGTGGGTATAAAACTTACAATAATTTCAGCAGAAAAAAATAACTTAAAAATTCAATTAGGCCTATAATTGAGGATAAAAACTCCAACAGAACAAACATGTCTCCCAGCCAGTCAAAATGAGTCATATGTAGATTTTACATTAAACTGAATTGTAACACTATCATATAAAAAAATGTCAGTTCATACAGTTTCATGTGTGACAAAAAGCTTTGAGCTACCTTGATTGTGGCCAGAGATATTGCAGATTGAAGAGACAGAGTGATCCCTCAGCTCTAGCCTAAAAGCCACAGCAACCTGATATATTTATCATCTGCCTATGACAGCAATGTTTCTTACTCAGAGATGGATGTTCTTTCAGTTTTTGCAATGTGAAACACTGATTACAAAAAAACACGTTTGAGATATTCAACCTCCGATTTTTCTGTTCAAGCACATCTGTCTATGAGAGATATACAATAAAACTTTTGAACTTCACCATATAACCAAAAAATATCAATAACTTAGACAAGAAATGAGAATGTGGTAACTCACTGACTGTTCTTTCAATTTTTGCAATATGAAACATTGATTAAAAAACACCTTTGGGATATTCAACCTCCAATTTTTCTGTTCAAGCACAGCTGTCTCTGAGACATATACAATAAAACACTTGAACTTCACCATATGACCAAAAAATATAAATAACTTAGACAAGAAAAGAGAATGTGGTAACTGACCATAAAACCAACATACACCAATGATTTCGAAGAATGCTAGCACCATCAGAGATAAAGCTGCAGCATAGTAATCAATCAGTTGGAAAAAATAGAAGCCACCCTGTGAACAGAATAGTAGAATATGTAAGTTCATGAGGTCTGAAACTGATATATGAACTCCATATTATATATACATATATCTGCAATTATTCTTGTCTACTTAAAGATAAAGTAATCCTTTGCTGAATATTTTCTAAATCTTTGAAAGTGTTAAATTACAATATATGTAGATGAACTACTTCTTGACTGTTTCCAACTGAAGACCCCTTTTTTTTCTCTAAAATGATGTCATCTAAAATCTGAATACATGATCTTGATAATCATCACTGAAAAGCACATGCCCAATAAGTTGGGCTGTAACGATAATTCAAAAAAAAGAGAAGAAGGCATATCTCTATGTTGCTCCATTTTGAGAATAAAAGTGGTATGCCATACCGGCAGTTAGATGTTTTACCTGAGTGATATTTGGAAGCCCACACAGGAAAGAGAAAAGGCACACAACAAGTACTAGGATCTCCTTCCTCCGCAGATAGCGTGTTACAGCCTTGGAGAAGTGGTCTTGTATTGTGGTCACTATCACTTCCACAGATGCAAACTGAGAAAATTTGTCAATTACAAATTTTATATTTTGTGCATTTTCAAAGCTATATATTTTGTATTTAAGTTTATGGCTAAAGTTTTGGTGGCAAAGTAGGACAATCTGTTGGTTTATGTATCCTACATATATGAATGAGTTTTAGATATGTGTCTACTGGCTTGGTATGTATGCACGTTGCTATTCAATTAAACATTTTATTCAAAAGAATCTCTTTTACTGAAGATGTCTGCTCAGTTCGTATGGAAAATCACTTTGGGTGGCAGTATAGTTATGACTGAATCTGTCATAATGAATCAAAGACTATATTACATTATATTCTATTAGTTGGTAAAAGAAAAAAAAAAAATACAGGTCTCTTTCTTATTTCTTGATATGGACATGCATTAAGCCAGAACTTTTTTTCTCACTGGGAAATAACAAACTGGCTGAAAATAGAACTGCTATGAAGAACCATTCAATTGAAGCTAAGGAAAGGCAGCCATAGGGAAAAGAAAGCATCATGTCTTTTCGGTAGCAGCCACAATTAGGTATTTTAAGCAAAATCACATGACCTAGGGAACGTTGCTCACATGTGGCTTTGTTTATATGATGTGACAGGTCTGAGAGCTCAAAATTCATCCAGATTTGTCTGCCATGCGCAGAGCAAGTAAACAAAGCCACATGTGAATAATGTTCCAAAGGTTATGAGATTTTGCTTAAAATATCTAATTGCATTTAATTGTCATCTCAAACATAACCATCGAACTATGTATAATGTCTGCCAGTGGTAATCATTGCTTGTGATCGACAACACTGTCATCACACTCCCACCACATCCTTTCACTGAGTAATATCTCTTCTTTCTTTGTCCACATTGGACCTATTCTGTCTTCCCCTTTTGCTCCCAATTCAGTCATTCCTGACAATAACTAAGAAAATATTTTATATACAATTACATGTACAAGACCTAAACATTTTGTGAAAGTCTTATTCAGAGGCCCTTTTGAAAAGTGTGTTACGCTAGAACTTTGGAGCACAAAAAATTCTTCACCATTGTATATTGTGGTCACTATGTTCACATAAGGTTAAATGGAAACATTTTTGATCTTTCCAATAAAAAAAAAAAAAAAAAATTTCTCTAGAATATAGTAGATGTTTAGGATAAAACTGGCATTTCTGTATGACTAGATAGCAGTGGTGTGAATGTCTCTCTTCCTTGTTCATACTAAAATGCTCAAATCTGAACCATGAAAATATTCTACAAAGGATGGACGTAACTTGACAAAGGTGCAAGTAATAATCAATCAAACTAATTGAATTTTTAGGAAGAAAAATGACACAGATTGACGGTGCATACAAAGCTGAGGGTTTGTACTGAAACTGACCAAATTCAGAAATAAAACGTGATGTAAATATTATTACTTAATCGGCCTAAATGATAGTCCTGCAGTTTAATTGATAGATCAGCAGTAGTTGCTATGTTGTCTTGGTATTTGGTCATAGCTTGAGTTGAACAATTTCACATACAAAATGGAACTATTTCCACCCCGGCATCTCTACCAAAGGCCTCACCTGGCTGTCAATTCCCAGGCAGATCAACATGAAGAAGAAGAGGAATGCAAAGAGCTGCGAGACTGGCATGGTGTTAAAAGCTTGTGGGTAAATCACAAAAACTAACCCTGGGCCTGTAACGAAACAAACCAGACGTAAACTCATAGATCATATGAAGATTACTAAAGCAAGACAGTTTTGGAAATCTGTCTAAAACATTTCTCAATAGTAAATCACATATCATATATTATGCCATACGTTCTACATCAACGACCAAGTATTCAGTCATTGTTTATGGTTCTGTTATTTACATACATTTTCTACCACAAAATTTATAATGAAAATGAATAATCATTCTTTGTGACAATGTAGGATTACATTCACTTTTATTATCAACATCTATAGAATGAAGGAAGAATGTTGAAGGGCCACATAATGAGAAGGAGTTTTCAAGCTATTTATGTGACAAAATTTGTACCAAAGCAAAAAAAAAAAAAAATGTTTTTGATACTCTTTTCTATTGCTGAGGAGTTGTTTTTAACTGACAATACAGAGAAACAATACAGCTTGTTGAATTAGTCTCAAAACAAACTGAAACTAGAGAATGAATCATACTAGGCATCTAACTGAATTTCAATGTAGTTCAATGACACGCATAGCTTTCAATAACTACAGGACTGCTATAGATGTCATGTCATACATAAAGTAATCAAAATTTCATAATTGTTCAAATTTCTACCATGCTTAATTAAAAAAAAACAAAAAAAACAGCCACACAAAATCCCCCCGCCCCCACACTCTAGAAAACAAACTCTTCAATGTTGCCCATTAAACACTCTGCAATAAAAACAACTCATGAAAAAAAAAATATCTCCAAAAAGGATTACGCAGAGCAACATGTCTTCTAATGAAGTATTAACTTTCTGGAATCGAGAAATACATAATGCCAGTTTTGCATGAAATGTCAGCATCTGATCTGATTAACTTTCTTTCCCATCCTCAATCTGTTAAACAATTCTCAAGGGAAACTGTGTGTTGTCCATTGTCAAAGTTCTACAGCTGAATACGTGTAATCGTATCTGAATGTGTAGAAGGTAGCACTGACACCTCCAATAACACTGCTTGGAATGACCAGCTGTAGCAAAGGATCCTTAATTCCTCATTTGCCAAGGGCTAAAGAAATATTTTGTAAAACTTATAAAATGGATTCCATAAAGATGTGAATTGCTGCAGTGATATCAGCAGTTCTGGTGGATTCTGTTGAAATAATCTTTTGCTATAATAAACAGGAATAACTAAACATTCCTACATCTACATGAGTACTGCCATCCATTTCTGATCAAGTTCAGTGTCTTGGCAAACAAAACTGTAGAATCAGATACAAAACTCTGAACATAAACACTACTGGACTTGTAGAAAGCAAAATTTCCACCAGGTTAATTGCTTTTTTATTTTTTTTTATTAGGCTCAGAAAGTCCTTACAAGGGACAGAATAGCCTTAAATTAAAAGAATCGATTGTTTTATCAAACAATGATTGTGTGTCATATTGAGTGTTTGTTGTTTGATTTGGTTTGGGGGCAATTTATGATAGAAGTGACTATTCAAATGTGATGTGATCGCCCAGGTAGGTCAAGAAGAAGAAGAAGAAAAAAAAAAAAATGATGAAAAAAGAAACGACAAAAAGATGATGAATGAAAAGCACCATGAATGTTTCTGAGAGAAGGGCGGTTAATTCCTGAGAAAATCAGGATGGGCCAAAGTTCATGTGACAGCAGTCCAGGGGGGTTAATATAATGCAAAAATATATGACATCAGTGGGAAAAGAAGTGGGAAACAGATAACCTAAAATGGCTTTATAGGTTCCAGGGCATTTGGTGTCAAAGAAAGTTGTAGGAGATGTTGAAAACTACTATAAGGATACAATAATGATACAATATATGGGAGAATTAGGGGTTTGTAGACTGAGCATGGGGTGGTGGACAGTGGGAGGGAGTGTAAAGAAAAAAAAAAAAGCTTCAGCCATGATAAGCATTAAGAAAGAAATATATGCATAAGTATTATGCCTCGTACTTCATGTGTCTTAATAATTCCGTTTGCAGGGTATGATAATTGGACAATGGAAATGAATGATTGGAGAAATGGAAAAGCTTCATCTCCTTCCCGCTTAGTCCCCACCACACCACCGCCAAACCACCACCATCAGCCTCAACCTTCTCCCACCACTTGCGTTATAATATCAGGAAATCCAAGCACCATCATCATCTTCAAATGTTCTGACCTGCTGTTGCTTATCATGAAGAAAAGACCATGACGCTATATTTCTTTCAGTCAGAAGATCATTCCAGATCTTTCTTGTTAGCCATCCCTTCTGCAGCTTGCCTCAATCCTCTGACTTTTTTTTCTCCTATCCAGGTTCCCTGTTGTCTCCCCCCCCTCCCCCAAATTGTCAAAAGATTTTAGTTCTTCCCTGCTTCTGGTGGACATTTCCCATAGAATTTCAATTTCCTAGTCATTCATGAAATGAGGATTCAATATAACACTATAGAATGCTTTTCTGTTCAAAATTCCTACTGACAATTTCTTTGCTGAGATATAAAGAATTTCATTCTATGAATCTGTTAGATCTGAATGAGTTTGCTCTTGACCGCTCTAGACAGTTACCTTCGGGTTTTGTTATAGTCATGGGGTATCTGTACTTATCCATGTGGTGAGATGTTATGATCTCCTATAATAGCTTTACAGATAAGCATGATGAACTTCACAACCATAATTTCTCTTTTCTTACAACAAAAACCCAGCCAGCTTTTGTCCTTTCCTCTGACCACTTTATATCACAACCTCTGAAAGTTCTTGTTTTCTGATCCTACTGTAAGAGGCTGAGTCATATGGTTTAGAAATATTGTTGATGTTGAAACTGCCAGCTGGCATGAAGGAAAACAACAGCAGCAAAAACAACAACAAAACAACAAAAACAACATCACACATAAAAATACAACAACCCTAGAACAGGACGCAAAGGTCTATGAATGTGTGGTCACAGCAAAGTGGTAGGGTCATAGTAAAGTCAGAAAGGGCCCAAGTTCAACTGCAGTAGTGATCAAAGTAATGGTGGAAATGAAATTAAAAAAAAACAGAGCTTTTTTCAGAATTCATAAAGGACAGAGAAACTTTAGCAGAGGTGATACATCTCCCCTTGATGTGTATCAAGAAAAAGAGAGTGACATCAGTGATTTTTTCCCAAGTACCAGGATGGATGAAGATGATTTATCAGAGGACAAGATGGCTTGTCAACAGTTTTTCTGTCTGAAAGGCCAATGGTCTATACATGATGAAAAGAGCAACAACAACAACAACAACAACAACAAATAAACAAATAATGAGAAACAGTAGCAACAAAAACAAACTGTGAACTGAACAGGACGGTTCATCACAGAGCAAATAGCTGGTGACAAATGTTGATCTTACACATGGATGGAGTGTCCTATCCTGGTAGAGCCTGATCTCAGTTTGTAGAACGTCCGTGTAGAAGGTCTATGACCATATATAAATATCTGTGGGGCTCTAGAGAAACCCACATGAGGGTGAAAGATTTAATTTTCAGCTAAAGGCAGATCATTAACAATTGATATTTACCAGGTATTTTGAGACTTTTTTGTGTCCATTATAATTATTTCCTAGATTAAATTCGTTTTTCAATGCTGTGGAGTACTCAAAGATATTTTTGAAAACAAGTGTTCAAAATCTTACTCTCGTGAGACAACAGGATATCAAGGAACAAGTTTCTACCCCACTCCTGTATTTCACAGAGATATTTCATGATTGAAGAAGCTACTTCTAAAGGTCATTTCTCAGTAAACATTGTTAAAGAGAATGATTATTATCAGCCCTTAAACTTTCCTTTGTAAGACTTAATTGCTGTTGAACAAGCCGCATAAAGAAAAAAAATTTTTTTTTTGTAATTTGAAAGATTGATTTGACAAAAAAAAAAAAAAAAGCAACAACTGATAAATATACTATAAGAAGAAAACATCTTTTTAACGCTATGAATTTTCATGATGTAGTTTCAGGCAAAGAGCAGAAAGGTGATTTTTAAGCTTGTTCAACACCCACAGTATCTGGCAAAGAAAACAACTGTGCTGTTTAAAAAACAATTCTATGTACAGCATTATGCTATTAACGCTTTAAAAAAAAAAAAAAAAGATAGTGTCATGGAGAAGAGGCTATAAACTTGAGACAGCACATTCAGCCTTCCATACATAACATTTTCATTGAAGTTTATGCCTGTGGCAACTGCCTGCATTCGATTATCAAACTGCCAGAAAAATGACAGTCAAACATAAAAAATAAAGAAGGAAAAGAGAAGCAAAAAAAAAAAAAAAATGAAACTCAAGAAAGGGGCAGGCTTGGGGCAAAAGCAAAGGTCAGAAGGCAACATGAAAAGAGCTGACACCAATTCAGCCACGGACATACTTTTTATAGGCAACTGACAGCCTTTATATTGTTTTTTAAGATGAGCCTTGGAAGTAAAGGAAGTGCTGACATAGGCTTTTGGTAGCCTTCATATTATTTGGTGGGGGGCTTATAAAATGTAGGCTACTGCATTACATGTGCACTGCCAATAATCGACAGTCGTCTATATATAATAATTACTCATCTGACAATATACATGTATTAATATACTGCTCACAGTGTTTCTTCTATTACTGAGATCGGTTTCTCTGAAGGTTGGCTGAAGCCATAACTGGAAAAGGGAAATGTGGGAACAATGTGGTATACAAAGTAGACATACAAAATCATGACTCCTATCAGTCAAATTTGCTTTTTCAGCTGTAAAAAAAAATCTGGGCCTGTATTTTACTTACATCACATATTATGATGTTGAAATAATAGATGATGATATCCCTTCCCTCCCAGGATGATTGAAAAAAAAAAAAAAAAGGGATACAAAAAAAAACAACAAAAAGAAGAAATTTTTTTGTTTTAGGTGTTGGAAAAACTGATCTGGTAATGAAACTTGAAAGATTCCCACCCCCCCAAAAAAAAATCAGGTAAAAAGAAAATCCATTTCAAGAGCAACAATAAGTGCAACTTCAAATTACAGAGTGTCACAAAACAGTGTGCCTTTTTTGTGACTTCTGATTCCAAATGGTAAAAAACTTTCAGTATCGGTTTTCTTCCTATTCTATTTTGATTTGAATGTATTTATATACCAGTTATGGTCTTCATAAGCCTTTCAACCTCCCGAGGGTGGATATCTTGGCTTGTTTTTAACATACCAGCAGAATAAGCAAGTGCAATGGGTAGGAAATGAGAGGGGGGAGGCTGAGGAATGGGTAATTGCCAAGAAATTAAAATCATTTGACTGGCAAACTATGTTGAATGACAGAGATGATACATCAGATGGCTCAAACAGAGAAGAAATTACACTTAATCTTCATAGCTACAGGATCTTGGGGTTATCAGGCTCCTAGTTTCGTTTTAAATTCTTATCTTAATAAACTTGCTTGCGACTGTGCTACAACTAAAGAGTATCACTCTTATGGACTATGAAAGACTCTGTCTTTTCTGAGAAGATATTAAACAGACAAAAAAGAGGGGGAAAAAAAAAAAAAGATACTGAACTGCCTGAGTTTTGATCTTCAAATAAGATCACGGAGAAAATTTCTTTTCTCCATCAAATTATAAGTCATTCATTCTTGCTCTATTGATAAGGGTGTGGGGCTGGTATTGTGAACCACCCCATGCAATCACCAACAACGAAAACCCCCCGCACCAAAAAAAAAAAAAAAACGAAAACAGAAAGTTGAATTGTCACTTTTGAAAAATATTTTGTTTTGCATGTTTGTGACCAAGAGGAGACTGCGAGAGCAAGGTCGAGGTCATACAAAACATGACCTTTGAGTGACCTCTGCTCACCTTCTTCAACTACATCCTCGACCCTTTTCCCTTGAGTCATGGCCAGGTTGCCCAGAATGGAGAAAATGGCAAATCCTGCGAGGAGACAGGTTAATGCGTCGACTACCGCCAGTGTGAAGACATCTCTGCAGAGTGGAACATGGAGTCAAGCCAAAGCCACACACAGGGTCACATCGACATGCACACAACTGCATTGACCAAACTACACTAATCACATATAAACTTTATTGGACAAAACATAATGCTCACAACACTTTCTGAAGTGTCATTTTTTCAGCCAACAAATTACTTCCCTTTGCTAGCTACATGAAATAAAAAACCAGCTTTGTACAGAAAGAAGAAAACCACTAAGGCTCTTTTCACTTAAACACCTCCTGATAAAAATTCATGATGACCAAAAATGTTTCCTTTACATCATATAATTTTTTCCACAATTTTTTGTTGTGTGTTTCCATTAATTCCAGTAAGGGTACAAAGTGATTCCTTTTCTTTTTTTTTCCCCCGAAATTTTGTACCATATAAAGCCTTTAAATTGTAAGAGAGCAGGGATGTCTCAGCTTTAAGTGTTCCCAGTTTGACTAGAAGAATTTTTCAGGATACACATGTGGAAATTGGAAATTTTGCCTGGACAGCGGTGTATTCACATACTCTTCATCTGATTTTAAACTGTCAGGGCTATTTTAATGTGGCATAGGATGCACATTGGAATCTGAAATATTTTTACCCTTATTCAAGAAGGTTAGATTTGAGCTTCCCTTCCCAAGAAGCCAGTGGGCCATAGAGTCACTCATAACAATGTAGACAAGTTCTGATGTTTCTGATCCCCCTGTACCATTTGAATAAGTGATGAAAGTTTTTTGCTGAGGATGAGATGGCTAATCCTGTGGTCGTAGTACTCCGAAATTTTCTTTTTTTTCTCACTGTACAATTCTTATATTTGATATGCCTTGCAAAGGGAGGTAAACTGGATGACAGTCATTAAAAAAAAATAAAAACTGGCTCAGTGAAACAAAATACTGCACAAACTTAACAAAACAAAACATATATTTAAATAAACTAGAGCAAGACAAGTGTACAAACAAAACAAACCAATGAAAAAAAAAAAAAAGGCACAAACTGAACAAATAGAATGTACACGATGCGCACCCCAGACAAAATAATGAAGCTTATTGTTCAAATGAGCCAGGCTCTGACAAACCCACCACAAGTGACAAACAGAAACACACATCTAATAAATAGAGGTTTTGGGTTTGAAACTACCTCAGCTTATTCCCGAACTCTAACATCTGATTAAACTTGAGGACCAACTGATATTCCCCCTCTCCCCACTGAAACACTATTTGACCCAATAGTTTTTTAACCCTAATCTTTCCACAAGTGCAATGAATCCAAATATTACAGTAACAATAAAATTCATGCTTGAAGACTGGTTATTTAAAGAAATATCTAAGTGAAAGGAGAAGAACAAAAAAAAAAAAAAAAAAGAAAGCTAATGTTGAGATTCTATAACAAAAAAAAAACAAAAACAAAATAGTGTCCATTTAATACAAACACAAAAATTCAAACAAGACACACATATAAAATTTTACAATATCCAGCACCATATGATCTATGTCCCCAAGCTGATAATAAATGTCTCAAACAAAAACAGTTTCAGTTCAGGTAAGCCAACTGAATGAAACAAAACAAAAACTCAGCCTGCAGAACAACCACAGTTAACATAGACAGAGCACACACTGTCAAATGAAAACTGTCAATACTGGACCAAACACATAGACACAAAAAAAAAAAAAAAAACAAAGTCAGGCATTCTGAGCCACATCTGGGAATGAGCATTTTAAATATACATTGTTATTTTTATCTATGGCAGATGCAGTAACTGCATCAATCTTGGGATTAAAAATGTGAAAAAGAAGCCTAATACTTCTGTTACTAAGGCAACAGTCTTGACTGTGTAGTGATGAACAAATGACAAGGGTAATGGTTCTACATTGTAGTTATGAACACCTCGCAGATCTAACAAGTTCCTCCTCTCCCAAGCTGTGATAACATTGCACCATGACAGCATTTCAGACGGATTAATTATCAACAGAACCAATTTCTGACGAGCTTCGCAAAATGGTACACATTTGACAATTTAATCCCACTGGGACTATTTTGCACTAGCATTTACACAAATTTTATAACTGAACAGTAATGTTTTATACAAAAGAGATTTACCAAAATTACTTAAACATCAATGCTTCCCACCTCTGTCTTAGTTAATTCCCTTCTTCCCTGAATGATATATAATGGGGAACGAAATTGACAATGTGCCTTTTTTTTCTTTCAGTCAACTAAAGTTATTTCCCTTTGTCAAGTACAAGCATTGCAAAAGAAGGGGGAAAAAAAAAATCACTCTTGTTCTTATTATCTGAAACAAATCATGTGAAGCAAAGAAAAACGAAAAAAGTTATCACAATGAGAAAAAAAATTCTGTTTTCGTCATATGAGGGCTCTTTTTGGAATTTTCAAACAACAAAGGATTTTATTCCTCCTTTACATCTCTTGTATTTGACAATGGGAAGTGATTTGGCTGATGACCAAAATGATTCTCTCTTTTGTAACAGCTACTCTATGTACTATGTCATTAATATCGTTAAAAACAAACTAAAAAAAAAATACAAAAAAAATTAATGTATATAGGGCATAATAAAGGCACTTATTTCTGTAAGAAAAAAAAAAAAGTAATATTTGCAAAACCCCAATTGTTACTGGTAGATAACAGTGCTGAAAGGAAGAAATTTTGGGCATTTAAGTAATTACAGAGCTCATGACTGATAATGTCAAATGTCCTCTCACTAATACTGTGACAATAAGCTTCCTCCCTTACAGTCATTTAGTTGTTTTCCCACCTGTTCAAATACAACTTTTTCACAATGTTCAAAGACAACTGACAGCACCTTTTCATTCTCTGACAAGTCTTTTGTTTGATTGGTATGAAATGAAAGATTACAAAACCTAAACATGATTTTCTTGAAACAGCGTTTACAGGGAAAAAAATACAATCTTGCCAAAATGTTATAGCTCTGTTGTATCTGTTCCTCCATTTCAATCTCTTTCTCTCTTTCTTATGTTTTGATTTTCATCTCCTGTCACTATCTCCACCAGCAGCAGAAAAATCATTCTAATGACATGTCTTAAAATTTAAATTAACTGTTTATCGGCAAACAATTCAATACATTAAGAAAAAAAAACATACAATAATCCAGAGAACTTGATATGTTTAAAAACTGAGTAAACGATGCTACTTCCCGAATTTTTTTTACTTACTTCTTTGTCGGAGAATATTCACTATTAAGTTTATCTCTCCATATATCTCACCTCCATCCTTCATTGAGCCTTTACATTTCAATACTTTCATCACCTGTTAAAACTTTTACACACATTAATCCCATTTGTGTTCTTATAGTTGTCACAAATTTATAAAACTATATTCTCCAGATATCCCAACTTCTTGATGTCATCTCGCATATCCCCAAGACATTTTCAGGACTGGTAACTGACATTTATTTTCCATTGCCATTTCCTTATTTCTTTGCTGTTTCTGTTTCCGTCAGGTGCTCAGGTGGATATACACTTCTCAGACATTTCAGCATTTCAGTTTTTACTCTCAATGCTGCTGCTCCATCATTCTTATCACTACTTGTGGCTTTTGTAATCCTATGCTCCATCACATATGACAGGTCACGAGGAAAAGACTCAACTTGTCGGTACTTAAACTACTTCATATTGACAGATAGATATTCACTCTAGGAGACATGCCCTCTCTGGTACCAATACTGCATGTGAGCGCTTAAAGGTGACACATGGTGCATCTTTCACTGGTGGAACAAATAATACTAAAAAAAAAAAAAAAATTTTCATTTGAGCAGAGATATGACTCTCTGATAACACAGAAATGCGATGAGCCTTGGGTGGGATTCAGTTTATAGTGAGTCTGTTTCCTTGCAATTCCTTGCTCTGTTCATCAGGTACATTAATATTTGCGATGTTTCATGTTTAAAAACAGCAAGACAGCTTAGCATAAGAATATGACTACACATTCTTCAATCCCTCTCAATGTTCTTAAAGCATTCACTTAATGTAGCTGCTCTGTTAAACCATCAGACACACTGCTTCAATGACTTGGGGTCACTATTTGTATACTCTAACAACCCCCCCCCTCATATTAGTCTGAAATGCTGTTACACACTGATGTTTCCCAGTAGAAAGTACGAAAAATCCCATGGATGAAGTTATATAATACTTTATCCCAATTTGCAGATGAGCTTAAATGTGTGTCACAGAAACTGTTGCTAACACTGATTCAGTACCTTGGGAATGTTATAATATTATATACAATACTCTGACAAATCCGTTTGCTCACATTTCCACTTTGGAACAGTTTGACATAATGTGGCTTCACAATGTATGGCTTTGTGTTTGTCATGCAAAGCTGTGGAGTCTTGCCTTTATGTACTGCACCTAGCTTCTGACATGTCCTTTTTTCTAATACACCCTTTTTCTCCTCCCCCAAAACTGTGGTTTTCTAGTGAGAGGGCACTAATGATCACATTATGTTAAATTACATAATGCCCCCCCACAATATGCCTGGGCTGAGATAAAGGGCAGATAATAACTACGTCCCTAACAAGTTGTTTTTGTCCTTGTTTTGTGCATTGTTCTGGAGAACGGAAGGTGGGAAAACAGAATGTTAATTGGAGAAATATTGAAGGTTAGGGGCTCTGGGTTCACATTTGATAGTTGGGTAACATCCTGGTACACAAAAGTTCACAGCTCTTTCTCGTAATTATGTCTTCAGGCACAGGCGAGGCATGTCCCATTGTGTTGCTGCTGATTAACGTCTTTCAACTATCACCATCCTATACAAGACACTCGTTCATAAGTGGGTAAGAAATGACACATAACATATCCATCCCATTCTGAGGTCAAATATCTTGTGTGATTGGGTGATAACATGTCTGAAGGCAAAGTTTCCTTGTAAAATAATTTAGCCATGACTTTCCCGTGCAGGGTTGCTCATACTCAAAGTTAACTCCTTCGGCTCCCTCATCACCACCATTCAATTTTTTCCACAATGCCTGCCCCCCTCCCCTTTGATATCACATTAATTTCACCTGGTTATGTGGTTTATATCCTGAAGACTTCTATCTTAAAAAACATCTCCCTCTCCCTACTGTCCCCATTCCATACTTATTATGTACCCTGTATTCTTTCCATTTTTGTTCACCTTTACATTGTGTCTTCTCTTATGCCAATCCCATCCCATAACTATATCCCAATTTTCAATATTTTTGTTTCCACATTACATGCATTTCAGCCTTTCTCCCACCCTTTCTCATAATAACTAGCTTCTCTTTTCTCTTCATCACCTTTGTGCTTTCAGCCAAGTCCATCATCCTTGGGTATCCATTTCTAGATACATTTATCTCTTTTTTACCACTCTCCATTTCTCTTTTTCTCAACACCTTCCATCAAAGGCATGTCTTATTATCCTCTGGAGCCCTACCATTACCCATTTTTTTCTTTTCTGTCCCCATCCCATTTCATAAACAAAGCATTGTCTTGTTTACTGCATATCTCTCCCTCCTCCATGCCCAATTCATAATAAATATGTCCCGCAGCCAGTCAAAATCAGTCGCTTGTCGATTTTCCATAAAGCTGAGTTATTACTGCACATAAAAGTCTTCATTCAGACACTTTCATGAGATAAAAAAATGTTTTGAATACGTTGTCTGTCACCAGAGATATCGCAAATTGAAGAGACAGGAGGTGACCTTTCATCAGTGTCTAGAGTCAGGATTTTTTAAAAGTCAGCAAAAATGAACAATTAAGCTTATCAATCTATTATCTACCTCACAGCATCCTGTTAAACCTATAAATCTGCAAAATAAAAACATCAATATCAGACCATCTTTATCATCAATCCTCTATTTCTTTGTTCGGGTCCAGCAAATTTACGATTCATTCTGACTGGCCACGACACACGAAGACCATTTTTCTCCATTTTTAAAATTTTTTATTACTATTCTTTTCTTTAAAAATCCCACCTCATAATACACATGTAATAACTGTTACATCCCTATTTCTGTTTGACCATGAATTATTCTTTTTCTGTTCCGATCTCATTCCTTGACAAAAACTGTTTAATCTTCCATCCATACTATACATAATTATCCTTGCTGTTGTTTGCAGTCTGCATATGGATCAAAACAATGCAAAGAATATTGAAAATAGCCCCTGCTTTATGTCCTATGTTAATATCAAACTATTCTGACTGATAAAAATGTGTGTATGTTTGAAACAGTGGCCATGCGGAAATAATGAACAAAAAAAAACCAACAAAAAAACAGAGCACCAATTACATATAGGTGAAGCTGCAGCTATGTACGGATAGCAGAGAAAAGAACTGAGTGCTTAATATGCATGGATAATTTTTATAGGAACTGGCCAAACCATTGAAGTTTTCTTCCTAACCATATCTACCACAGATATATTATATAACCACATGATAATTTTTATCACCATACCACAACAACAAAGCCTGTCAATAAATGTACTTCCCCCCTAGCTAAAAACCACCCAATCAAACGTTCCACTCCTGGAGAACTGATGGTGCCTACGATGTAGTCGTGCATTTTTTCCTTCCCATCATGCATATCATTTCCTGCAAGATAAATACTGTCTTCTGTACTCCTTCTCCACATCTTTTCTACCAGATATTTCCTTGCTCCAATTTCATTCCAATAATAAACCAGAACTCATTTTAAAATAGTTTCTTTTAAATTTCTTTTTTTAGCATTCATCTCCTCCCCAATGCATCCATCCTTTCACATCAAACATAACCTGTTTTTGCTTCATTTCTGTGCTCATATCATCTCCATCTTTTTTTTTTTTTTTTCACTTTCCACATTTTCTTTTCTTATATTACATAGATACCCACCTGGCAACTTGTTGGTCTGATATTCAGCTTGCTGTAAGTGGACATAGACATAAACCTTTCCTCTTTCCCCCATCCAATAACATTATGAATCAGGCTCTCCTTATTGTTGATGTCTCCCTTTATTTATTTATTTTTTTTTTAAATTTTAATCAACCATTTTAACTATTCAACTTTGTTTTCCATTCATTTTTTTTCTCTTCTTCTTCTTCAAAAATCATTTTTATAAACAATTTATTCCTATTCCCTTTGAAATGATCCCTCTTCCCCTGTGATATGAATTATTGTACAGCTTGGTTTCAGCTATATAGGTAACTTGCTATTGTTGCCCTTGCTATAACTCAACAAACTAGATAAGCTTTTTATTATTTTTTCTTCTCATCCCAGTAGCAAGAATATCCTGTTTTCATACTACAATGTATCTCTTTCTGTTCTTTTTTTTTTTTTTTGCTTTCCCAAACCATCTATCTCAATTACCCAGCATATCTTCCCTCACCCCATTCCCCACTTTTTTTTTCTTCCCTTTTTTTCTTTTCTTTTTTTCCTTTATTTTTTTTTGTTAATATTAATACAATTTCCCTCCTCCTCTTGTGGTATGGATACCCACCTAACGATTTTGTTGTTGAACTTGCTGTAGCTTGACATGGTGATCAGCCCGCCAAAGGCAACGCCAAGAGAGTTGAAGTTTTGAGCAGCAGCATACACCCAAACCTGCCGAAAAAAGGGAACATGAATGGGGTTATGTTGTCCTCAGCCACCTAATGTCACATAAATGGTTTAACCCTAGATGTGTCAAGAGGTTAGTATGCACTGATGCTTCTTTACAAACAACACCCAATGTTGTAAGCATAACATATTCCTGATATACTCCATAACATTTTGAACTTCACACATATTAAAAGTGTGTTATTTGACAAACCAGACCACCAATTGCTTTGAAATTTCTACATACTTGATCTGAACCCCTACTTGCTCATGGAATGCATGCATTAAAGTGTAAGATCTTTTGTTTTGTTGGCAATATTAGTCATGTGGTTTTAATTTTTCCTACAACACTTTAAAGCAAAGTGAAAAGTTTTACTGGAGAAAACCACATATACAAAGCTGAACTCATATTAACCCCTTCACAATTACGCATATTTCCTTCCCCCCACCCCCAAAGAAATTTCACAAAATGGGCAGAATTGTTGGTGGACTATAACGCATTTTCATTTCTGTTGAGATCAAAACTCTGTCAATGCTCTCTCAATGTACAATGTACATTACAATATGACTGGGGTCAGGTATGCTATTGACATACAGTATATGTCGTACGCTATTGACATACAGTATGACAGTATATGTCACCATAAAAATGAATTTTACGGTGACATGCACTATATATCAAAGCATATCCAGCCCCAGTGATATTCTGAGGTACCTAATACGTCAAGAGAGTAATGAAGGGGTTAGGTCATTGACCATATCAAAACTTTGCATTTCTCAATCAGTTTGATAGGTCTATTCTGAGGTACATAGTACGTCAAGAGAGTAATGAAGGGGTTAGGTCAATGACTATATCAAAACTTTGCATTTCTCAATCAGTTTAATAGGTCTTGGATTAGTGAATCAGAAAGAAATGAAATCATTAGAATGTTTCTGCTAGCCAGTTCTATTATTATAAAAACTGATTAGTTGAAAACTAGATGGCTGAATAGTTGGAGATTTCTACATATTCACCTATTTTCATGAACTATTTTCCACAAGTCAAAATGTGTGAAGTTAAATATGTTCAAAAAGTATTTCATAATGTACTGAGGCACTGTCATTTCTCATCTTGAACAACAAAATGTCATAATATTAGAAACCCTAACATTCCACCACTGGGTTTTACCCCATAACAACAGAGAACCATGCATAACTTGTTTTGATGACATCTCTGCGCAGTGAGGGAGGGGGGGGGGAGGGGGGGGGGGGGGGGGGGGGGGGGGGGGGGGGGGGGGGGGGGGGGGGGGGGGGGGGG